>JADWOT020001293.1:0-109025 GCA_036345935.2 Taenia hydatigena | reverse complement strand
ACTACATGCACTGTAATCTCTGTTGGGAGACATGCTCTTTACCAAAATAGCTTTCCGCCAATGCGCAACAGGCCCTGTGATGCTCTGAATTGCCACCCCATAACAAGTGCATATGTATCGTGACCAAAATATTAGGCTTTATTATACTTCAGTGTACGTTTTTTACTTTTCTTTACATCTGGGTGAATACACGCACATACATTAATGCCTATGTTAGTCTGCATAGATATGCATGCTTATGAGTTGAGATTTCGCTTCATGTTATTAATACGAAATATCAGGTTAATCAGAACTCACTTTGATCCGAGTGGCGGACACTTGAGGTGCTAGTGATCAAATCATTTCATTCCTAATTTTTACCTACAACTTTGTCGCATCACTTTATCATTTCATCCTACACATGTTTGCCATCTTTTAGCCGACCTGTTTGCTCACAGTGCGATTCGCCAGGCGTAACGGGAATCCCCTGGGCTGCATTTGTCATCGAAACAATATAAGCCGATAGTTCGTGGTGAAGTTTGTGGAGCACTTAGCCTAATGATGACGCCAAAGTACTTAAATCTCTTTATACACAATATACACAAAAGCAGGGAGTATTCTAACCCGACTGCAATTTGGCCGCTATAAAGCAGGGTTTAAAGCACAAATAAAGTAGCGACGCCCTATGCATATCACTGCTGTTTATTTTCTTGAGTGAAATATGGGGCACAACTGTATTATAAAACGACAGGAAGGCAATGTTTCACACAAATAGGCTTTGCTGTTACCCAGAGGTTATTCAGGACTCCCTTGAAGACTAATGGAGGCAGTGCCCGACTGAAATGCATTTTATGCATGCTTAAGGGTTTGGATTTGCTAACCGGGCCTGCAAACAGCTCACTTTGCCACGGCTAATAGCGAAGAGTTAAATATGGCCTTTGTCCTCTCTCGAGCTTCTTCCTTGGCATCCCCTTTATCAAACTTTTAAAGCTCAGTTATCACAAAGTAATCGGTTGTGGAAGGAAAGCTCCCAAGAGCCATCCGCTCTATCTGCCACAAGAATTGACTACTATGATTGGCGGACCGGACACGCAATGAGGTACCCCGTAAGAGTAGGCTTAGTCGAGCCGTAGGCTAAATCTGTGTGGAACTCTTTTGTGAAGAACGCAAGAAATCGCAAGTAGTTTGAACAAAAGTTATTATTGTTGTGCTGATAAAAATGAGTCGAAATTGCGCAATACTGAGTGAAACGTCAAAACAAGTAACTGGCGGTCAATTGGCCACATTTTCTAAATTAACGGGTGGGTATTTTCAAATAAGAGGATTCGTAGAGGCTGAAATACCATTAAAATACGGAAACGTATTAGCGCTACCATCCATTGGATAAAAAGGCAAAGAAATGTTTAAGCGAAATAAGCACAGGTCTTGTAAAGGCGAATGGCTTATTTTGTAGAAGTGTTGCAAGAAGGAAGGTATAACAAAAATAACTCACGTTAAAGAAACTAAAGAACCCATTGAAAGAACGTGGATGCATAGACGTCTAACCCTATGCTAAAGTTTGAAAACGAACTTAAATTTAACACAGCGACAACAGTCCTCAGTTAAGCCTGACACATATGGATCTTTGAAATAATCTGACATAACCAACTTAGCGAACTGATATGCAGGATTAATTAACCTTATAAAATATAGGCAAAGGCATATTACCTATTTTAACTCCATCCTGATACCGGCAGGATGCACAACCGCACACTATTTCATTTTGTTCCATCTCTGAAAGTGTTCACACATGTCTGCGAATGCGACTGATGGCGTGCTGTCAAATCCCGAGATTGTTATGAACGCCAACCTACCCAATCGGTCAAATGATTGAGCAAATGGCATCGTTAACGACTCCTCCTACCGTTGAGCATGTGTTGATGCGAGCTGGAGGTATGCCCCTCAGCACACCACTAAAAGGAGCAGGAGAACAAATTCGCAATCGCAACCACGCCTTGTCTAGCAAATGGCATCAATGATATTAATTGCGCATTCGAAGCACTTTAAAAGAGGCAAACAAAACTGTTGACTTGGTCGACCGTTACTCATGCCTTCATTTAACGTAAATCTTGATAATTTGAAACAGCACTATTTCGTCGCAGCAATGTTCAAACTAAAAACACCTACATCAGGTGGGTCCGCATGTTTAAACTCGGGAAGTGGACGGGAACAAATCGAATAGGAAAAGACCAAAGGACAGACTTTTCTCAAAAATTCATAAAGGGAATTCTTTGTACACCTTGGCGAGGTTTGCTGCGATGGTGGTGGTCTCTTAATCAGAGAATTTGAGTTTGCATTTAATTTATTCAAGTAGAGCACTACACGCTACCTCCTGGTAGAAAATTTTCATCACATCAGAACATCGGTCCAGTTTACGCCAAGTAAAGGCAAAAAGATAGAGAAAATGGCCAGATAAGCATCGCCAACTAAAAATCGCATCTTCTAGTCCATTCTAGTGCTGCAGTAATGTTTGAAGGACAAGGAGAAAATCCATAGCCGCCATATATTTTAATTCCTCAATTGAAGTGCCATAAAGCATTTGAGTGCATAGAAATCTAAATCAGCGTGGCAAGAAGGGGAACTGGATCATAACCACGTATGCAAGAGGCTTTTCCTTGTTCTGCAATAGATGAAATGCACTTTTTATGACGAAACTCCGAAAAAGCTAAATAATTATAAAAGCCGGCAAAAGAGAAAGGAAGAGCAAGGGACTTTGCGCCTTGCTAAGTAAGCATGCGAATATGTTCTAATGGCATCCTTGTTTTTTGGTAAAGGCATCCAAGGGCACAAAGCCAATCTGAAACCATTGCTAGAGCGGCTGCTAGACGCAGGAATGACCTTGAAAGCAAACCGTGCCGTTGCTTATTACCTGCTGAACTTTCCCGTAGTGATGCTTCCTTTTGTTAGGCTAATGAATTCTATAGCAACTCCATCACCATCAAAACAGACGCTCACATGGTCTCAAATAGCACTTTGTAAGCAGCCAGAGAAACAGAAACCAAAACGGGTTTGTGTTTATAAGTTTGTAGAGGAGACCGCAGAAATTAGTGCCACTTTGCGGTGATTGCTAAAGAGTTATTTCCTTGCTTGCGCATACGGAATAAATGCAGGCGAAGTACTTAAGTAGGTCTCGCTTATAACGGCTCCTATCTGTTAAGCTTCCTGTCCTTAAAATGCGTGGCAATCAAAGTGCACAAAATTTAATGCTTCTGGCTAAAAATTGTGTTGCAATATGCTCGATATAAAAATGGTTTACTGAGCCATCGTCGATGGTATTGGCTAACCAAATAACCTAAGGAGGAGCAGGGCTGCAAATAAGTGAACGAGCGTATTTAAGGCTTTGCAATTCAAAACCATCTGCTAATATTTTCAATAGTAGAGAATGATGCCATGAGTTAAGGTGGAAAGCAAGGACATGACATGTCCTCTACTGCAATCGCCTCGCAAAAGGAATACGAATCTAATTAAAATTACGAAGGTAGGATGCTGGAGTTGCAACCTTGGGTCTTTGTGCAGGTCTTTGTGACACTACCACAAGAAACATTGGCAATTTCAGGATATGTCACAGCACAAACTGAAGAGAGGAAACAGGCCACCCAAGACCATTGTTTCTAAATCCCGAATTCATTGCTGCTTAGGCAGAATAGCAGAACTAATCGACTTCAGTGGAGAAGATGCCAGCGAATGATTCCAGTTTATAAACAAGTTAGCGATTCGCGATATGTCAGGCCTTACTATTCTTCTGTCATTAAAGAAAGCATTTGAATTCGCGTGTGTCTGATGGAGAGCTAAGCATAAATGGCGACCTCTACATTTGAATCTTCTCTACAACTTGACGAAAAGCCGGTCAGTACAGTCTTTCAAAATCAAATGGGAATGGTCTTTGTTGCCATGCATTTTTCAGGTCAGGTCAAAGTTTGCAGTTCACTCAAGCAGCAATAGCAGCAAGACATCAATGCATTGTTGGATAGGAGATGTATTAGTGAGATCCTTCGAGATGGCAAAAACCGATAGAGGCTAAAATTTCTCCGATGGGTGAGAAACAGTCATCCAAACTAGATTTTGCTTCTTCCTTTTACGAGGCCATTGACACCTCCCTTCAGTACTGCCCTCATTTCTCTAGTTAAATCTCATTTTCTCATCAGCTGCCAGATTACACAAGTTAAAGTGGAAGAAAGGATGGAAATGAGATGGCTGGACGGAAGATGCTGCCAGTCCAACACTGTGCCACGCTGTTACTTGGCAACACAGATGACGAATCTGAAGTATTGATGGATTTACATATCAGTACATCAGGAGAGAAATCAGAGAACAGGCATATAAAGGCCAAGGCTGGACTAGTAAATCAGAATAGCCACAAGAAAGCCCATTTTGACCTGTCTTGCTGCTCTTATTTCCAGCTGATGAAAACGGCTTTATGATTTACCCAATAAAAGCCCAACTCTGAACTGCCGTGAAGAGAAATGCTCTGCAAACTAATGGTACGGTAGTTATTAGTCAACCGGAATTTCTTAGGTCAAGAGAAATGACATTTAACTGGTTATTTGTCCAGGGTTATTGTCCCCTCTTTAATCAGGAGTAACTTATGCATGCTATAATTTTAATTTGTCCACAGTTCATCTGATCGGTTAAATTAACTTAGACTGGCAACTATTTATATTTAAATCAAGGGTTTGCGGAGTACTAGTCACTGTGTCGAATTCTGTCTCTTTGATTCGTGTATTGTGCAAATGAGGCTGCATTCAGAGCACGTGTTAAGGAATGCTGCCATTTTAATGACAGCATCCACTTACCAATATGGACGAAAAGGACATGTATGCAGATGGCGTTGAATTTGAAGAATGTTGAAAGGTTATTCCACTCGTGAATTACCACGTGTCCTTCCAAATGAGAATGATAAACCGCAATCCATATTGACCCATTTTGGTGCTTTGCAAATGCAGGCTCCCCTCTGGGACGCTTTAGTAAATATTGTTTTGTACTTTGGCATTTATCCATGCAAACAGTTTTAATTTAGTAACCATCTTACATAATGTCATCTATTGTAGTAAAAGTTCTGGTGCAGCTGAAAAAGAACGCAGCTTTTACATGTTGACTAGGAACCGTAAAAGCACCACAACATGAACGAAAGATGTGCATTTTTGGTGGTTTGCGTCTTCCCAATATGGCTGACGAGAATTTCTTTCGATATAAGGTGCGCGCACTTTGATGGACCAAATTTGAGTGCCGATATCACCGCATAAAATTATTACTGCATTTCTGGAATTCGCACGAACAGTAGATAAATAGTACAAAAGTTTCAAGTCCGCAATCACACCAATGCCTACACAACCACCTACTAAAACACGTGCTTAGGCACGATAACCCACTTTTCCGCTGCACTTAAGTTTACTTTAATATATATTACCTCTGCGTATCAAATGTTGAGTGCTGCCACTGAAAAATTAAAGGCTGAGCAAATAATGTTATAAAAAAGCATGCGCGACCACGGTTTTTGGAAGGACATGGTAAGAATACAAGATCCATCATGGAGCGTGATAGTAACTCGGAAAAACGTCTGGCTAATTCATTACAAATTACGTGTTCACGCACTTAAATTCGTGACAAAATCGTGACAATGACAGTCGCAATGAAGAGATGAGCAACCATCCGAATAAATCAATTTTTTCGTTAATAATCTAAACTGGCAATTTGTTATAAAGGTCCTAATAGTTATGTATGCACAAGTAGTATAAAGCGCACACCCACCACACTATTGGCGAGATGAATTGTGACAGTTATTTACATTTTTATCAAAATATAATGTGGTGCACTTAGCGACAATGGCGCATAGTTTATGCATCACTCTGCATTCGTCCAAACGAAGTTTGAGTAATGCCAGAACGATGCTGCACCGCCTAGAGGCCGACGCTTAAATGGGTGCCTGATTCATGCAGCAACTTAAATCAGAATTTCGCTGGCATGTTCTTACCCTTTGCATTCCTAAATGCCGAAATCAGACCAACGTTTGATTTCTCATTTGGCTAAGGGACCATATTGCTAGAGGGCGCTGTTGCGTTTCATTATCAAAAGCTAGAGAGCACACGCTATCTGGTATTTTAACGCTGAAGTCTCAAAAATGCTTATCAATAAACTTCTGTGCGTACCAAAGCAGATCAGAGTACAAACAACAAACTTTTGCTTACTTTGCAAACCACAGTGATCAACGCACATAGAAGAGTTCAGTTTATCCATTGCGAGCACTCAGTTAAGCAGTAGATATTGCTGCGGTAAAATCGACTGACAATGATCGGGCCAGATTCTTTCTTTGCCCGTTAAATGAATATCATGGGTATTTGACTCTAGATTACCACGTTATCAGACGTTCGTAGTCCTATCTGCCCACCACACTTGCAAGAATGGATGGAAAGTTGTTGGACTTCCCCCTTAAATCAATGAGGTTTACTAATCGGCCAGCAGCAACCTATGCATATGAAGAATGAAACATGAATTTGCGTAATATTACACACCCATCAGGAAGTAGGGACTTATAAAGGAGAAGGTGAGATTGTTGAGAGCGAAAAAGGCAAAAACGAAGAAGAGGCAGGCCAATGTTTCGCTTCCCCAGCAGAGTGATAGCCAAGGCAGTAGCACCGTCAAACATGTGGTGACAGACATTCATTAATTGATCACTTAAGCAGGTTAAAGTGGTCACCGCTGAGTAGTGCAACACTGAGAGTTGATGGGAACAGAAAATCGCATAGTCAGACGCTCTGCACTTCCAAAATTCGCAATATCTTCACATATAGAATCACGATGGGGTGAAGAAAGGAGTCAAAGTGAGCCATCTTCGGGATGAAGTGGAGAACTATGATTTCAGATTCATCCAGCTAAATGAATACCAAATTAGTTCCTGTAACTTGTTCAGTCTTGCTTAATTTCGACTACCTTGCTTAAGATTTTAAGGAATGTGTACCATCGCTTCATGTACGAGCCACTAAATAGACGGGGTAAAAATATTCTGACTTACCCACATTCAAGCCTCAAAGCTACTCTCCGTCAAAAGTACGGCATTTCCATACGTGGATCCTTTTGTTTACCCCAATAAGTGACGCAAATCAAAGGTTGTGCTTATTGCCTCAAATGGGAAAAAGACATTATTGGATGTGGCAGTATTTTCGCCCATTCATGTAATGGAGCATTCAGTTGGAGACTCTCAGATAACTTCCAATTTGTTAATGCACCCCGTACATCCAAGGAGGAAACCCCAAAGAGAAGACTCGCGTAGGTTGGAGTACAGGTGTCTAATCATTTATTAATTAGATGCAAGCGATAATCAGGGATAAAGACATTCGTAGCGCGTTCAAGGTGAGAGAGGTGTGGAGGAGGGCTTGCGCACTGTCGACTAGCATCGGTGTGAGCGCAACCTCGGCCATGTTCGCTGTTTATTACCATTGCTGCGACCATCCCCACGGCTGCGCACACGGCGAACACCATTGCGGCTTCTGCTCGCACGGCCACGTACACGGCGACCAACATTGCGGCTTCTGCTCACACGGCCACGCACACGGCGACCAACATTGCGGCTTCTCCACAGGCCACAATGCCCACTTCTGTCCACATTGTGAACCTTTCGCAACCTCACTCCACGGTGCCCACTTCCACGGATACGAATATGGCCAACTTCCCCACTCCATTTCTTTGTCTGTCTCCGCTTTCTTTAAAACTGACTTGCGTGCTCTAAGGTGTCACCTCATATACTAGTCGCCTCGCCTCTAATTGTTCCACGTGACCCTCGTGCTTATTGTCCTTTTAGCACTATACCGTGCTCGCTGATCTCTAGCGTTGCTCTCGTGATTCCAACTCTTTTGGGTGGTGGTTTAAGTGGTGTCTGGTCTGCGAATCGTAAGTGACTGACCAAGCCTAAACGCCCTAGTTGGTGAGAAATCAGGCAAAGGCTTCCATGAATAGTGACTGCCTTTGTTGATGTACAAGTCTCAGGGTACGGACAAGTATCGAACTGTACCGAACCACTGAACCCGCTTCATGCACGTTCCGATGGGAATCACTTTAAAAGGAAATAACCTATTAGTGTCAAATGCTCTCTCAGCTGTGGGCAACTTGTCTTCCTAACAAGTGTGCAGAGATTGGGCTTCATAACACTCACTGCGTGACGATGTAATAGCTAATCCAATAAGTGTGACCATAAGCACAACGGCTTTGGCTTTCTTTTCGGCTGCATCACGTACTGACCACATTCACGGCCTCCTAGACATTTCTCCCAATGGTGTAAGTCTTTGTTCCCAATAACGGAATTTACAACATTTTCCCTTCCGTTTGGTGCGTGCAAACCATACGCTGAGGTTGCGCATAAATCTGATGCAGTCTCCGTCCAAATTTACCTTTCTAACTGAATTTTGGCCTTTTAATCACCCAGAAATCGACAATATTTAAAATGCTACGA
Organism: Taenia hydatigena; assembly: GCA_036345935.2. Lineage (NCBI taxonomy): Eukaryota > Metazoa > Platyhelminthes > Cestoda > Cyclophyllidea > Taeniidae > Taenia > Taenia hydatigena. The sequence continues at coordinate 100,564 of JADWOT020001293.1, read as the reverse complement.
CCTGGCGCAATGGGCCTTCAACGATGTTGCAACAAACAATCACAATGAAAATAGAAGGGTACCTCACATCTTTGTAAAACTGACTGTGCAGCTGCTGTACAAGTAGTAAAGAACCTTTGCTATAAAATCAGGTTTACATAGAGGTGCAAAACGAACACTACTTTTGCTTTGTCAGCTGCATGTCTCAAAAGTTTGTGGGTTGATTAGGGCTCCTAAAGTTTGTAAAAAATGACTTGCATGCAGCAGTCGTTTGTCAGGGTGAAAATGAACCCTGTAATGATCAATACCACAGAAAGTAAGAATTAGGGTTGCAAAAATTATGCCCTCACTGCCTGTAGTGTGTGTTTAATTAGTCAGCCATCCACACACTAGTTTCCGTCAGACGGAGGAATGACCTTCCGACTGGTCGCCATTTTTACCCATTGGTGTTGCGACGAATGGCCGTGATCTTGCGCTGATTACTACCTCCTCTCTATGACTTTAGGTCCCTTAGGAGTTGAGCAAAGCCATGTTGATTCAGTTGGTGCATATCCCTCCTGTACCTAAATTCGAAGCTTCCAACGCGTCGTTTTGTTGCAGTGATTGCCCTGCCCCTTCTCATTTGCTAACTGGTACTGCAAGATTCGGAAGAATTTTGGTCATTACATAGAGCTTTATCTGCCTGCTTGCATAACATACGAAAAATGGTGCTGCGCCTTTTAAACTACAAGTCTCATTCTGTTTGAAATTAACGTGATTTGTAGCTGAGAAGGGCAGGAATCATGACTGTCTAACAATTGGGTTTGCTTAGAACTTGAGAACTAGCAAAATGGATGCAAATGTGTAGCAGCGACGAGCAATTAAACGCAATATGTCATCTGATAGTAGGTAGAAGGAAGATTCAAATGCAAAGACTCGGAAGAGTGACTGAAAATGATGCGATCGAGTGCATTCTTGTACAAGATATAGCAATCGCGCCCCACTGCCTTTGTGTTAAATGGATTTGCCCTGTCCCTCTGCATTGGGCCAATGACCTACGAGACAATCCTTTCTGAAAAAGACCTAAATTCTGACCCTATCTTCATGGTTTTCAGCCAAACTTATTAGCCTTCCCAATGCAGCATTGAATATTCTGACCATTTTGGATGTTAATCCATCTCATTGTTGGTACAGAGAATTGTGCACAGAATAGTAAATCTGATATTTTAGGTTATTTTACATCTGTTTAAAATACCAGACACTCTGGCAGTCCTACAAAAGGCATTATGCTACTTCTTCACCGCTTTGAAAACCTTTCAACTCCTTTTCAAGTCTTTTGTAGCACAGGAGTATCCTGTTCTTGTCATCGGTCATGACAAATAGACCATTTGCCTGCAGTAGAAAAATCATTCAAACTTATCACATCCCAAATTTCTGCTCATCCTTGGGCGCAATTCTGCGATTTGCCACATCAAAGCCACAAGGCAGCCATTGTGTTGCAGTTTTGTTAAGTATAACCTAAAATGAACTGCTCTTTTATGCATTTATGCGGTACGTCAATTCCACTTGCCTTTGTGTGGCACACTTAAAAGTGCATAAAATCAAATAGCAGAATAGTTATTTCTTTCTGTGGTGGAAACATGGCCAAAAGGGATGTGTCCTGACTTCATGATTTTCCTTTCCTCCTTCGACCCCACCTGGATATGCTCATGCATATATTCGCACAATAATATTTTAGGACACCTGAATGCATGAAACATTTCGCGACTAATTTAGTACGATTTACTTTCTTCAAGCCCAAATCCTTCATTCGGCATCTTCAAAGGTGCCAAGTGCCAAATATAGAGAACTCTTATACCAACTTCAATCAGTCTCAAAATGATACGCTGCGCAAATTATTTGAGAGTTTTGCCACTGAAGTAGTTCCTTAACATCGATTGTGTTCCATTTTGCATTAGTGAGTGTCGACAACAATTGCCTCCTGTCTTAGTTGAAATTTCTCCATTAGATCACTACAGCTACAGCCTCATTTATTTGACAATCTGCCATATGGTAACTGCGCATAGTGTGACGTACAATTTAACCCTACAGCTGTCTGCATACCTTTTGTTCCAAGTATGCTAACAATATTGGGTAGTGATGCCTGCCCCAAAAATTTTAATGCCATGTCCGTCAACAATAACTGTCAACGCCGTAAAGTTTTTAACCTCTAGTTTATATCAACATGGCTTTGCTCAACTCCTAAGGGACCTAAAGTCATAGAGAGGAGGTAGTAATCAGCGCAAGATCACGGCCATTCGTCGCAACACCAATGGGTAAAAATGGCGACCAGTCGGAAGGTCATTCCTCCGTCTGACGGAAACTAGTGTGTGGATGGCTGACTAATTAAACACACACTACAGGCAGTGAGGGCATAATTTTTGCAACCCTAATTCTTACTTTCTGTGGTATTGATCATTACAGGGTTCATTTTCACCCTGACAAACGACTGCTGCATGCAAGTCATTTTTTACAAACTTTAGGAGCCCTAATCAACCCACAAACTTTTGAGACATGCAGCTGATAAAGCAAAAGTAGTGTTTGTTTTGCACCTCTATGTAAACCTGATTTTATAGCAAAGGTTCTTTACTACTTGTACAGCAGCTGCACAGTCAGTTTTACAAAGATGTGAGGTACCCTTCTATTTTCATTGTGATTGTTTGTTGCAACATCGTTGAAGGCCCATTGCGCCAGGTCGTAGCATTTTAAATATTGTCGATTTCTGGGTGATTAAAAGGCCAAAATTCAGTTAGAAAGGTAAATTTGGACGGAGACTGCATCAGATTTATGCGCAACCTCAGCGTATGGTTTGCACGCACCAAACGGAAGGGAAAATGTTGTAAATTCCGTTATTGGGAACAAAGACTTACACCATTGGGAGAAATGTCTAGGAGGCCGTGAATGTGGTCAGTACGTGATGCAGCCGAAAAGAAAGCCAAAGCCGTTGTGCTTATGGTCACACTTATTGGATTAGCTATTACATCGTCACGCAGTGAGTGTTATGAAGCCCAATCTCTGCACACTTGTTAGGAAGACAAGTTGCCCACAGCTGAGAGAGCATTTGACACTAATAGGTTATTTCCTTTTAAAGTGATTCCCATCGGAACGTGCATGAAGCGGGTTCAGTGGTTCGGTACAGTTCGATACTTGTCCGTACCCTGAGACTTGTACATCAACAAAGGCAGTCACTATTCATGGAAGCCTTTGCCTGATTTCTCACCAACTAGGGCGTTTAGGCTTGGTCAGTCACTTACGATTCGCAGACCAGACACCACTTAAACCACCACCCAAAAGAGTTGGAATCACGAGAGCAACGCTAGAGATCAGCGAGCACGGTATAGTGCTAAAAGGACAATAAGCACGAGGGTCACGTGGAACAATTAGAGGCGAGGCGACTAGTATATGAGGTGACACCTTAGAGCACGCAAGTCAGTTTTAAAGAAAGCGGAGACAGACAAAGAAATGGAGTGGGGAAGTTGGCCATATTCGTATCCGTGGAAGTGGGCACCGTGGAGTGAGGTTGCGAAAGGTTCACAATGTGGACAGAAGTGGGCATTGTGGCCTGTGGAGAAGCCGCAATGTTGGTCGCCGTGTGCGTGGCCGTGTGAGCAGAAGCCGCAATGTTGGTCGCCGTGTACGTGGCCGTGCGAGCAGAAGCCGCAATGGTGTTCGCCGTGTGCGCAGCCGTGGGGATGGTCGCAGCAATGGTAATAAACAGCGAACATGGCCGAGGTTGCGCTCACACCGATGCTAGTCGACAGTGCGCAAGCCCTCCTCCACACCTCTCTCACCTTGAACGCGCTACGAATGTCTTTATCCCTGATTATCGCTTGCATCTAATTAATAAATGATTAGACACCTGTACTCCAACCTACGCGAGTCTTCTCTTTGGGGTTTCCTCCTTGGATGTACGGGGTGCATTAACAAATTGGAAGTTATCTGAGAGTCTCCAACTGAATGCTCCATTACATGAATGGGCGAAAATACTGCCACATCCAATAATGTCTTTTTCCCATTTGAGGCAATAAGCACAACCTTTGATTTGCGTCACTTATTGGGGTAAACAAAAGGATCCACGTATGGAAATGCCGTACTTTTGACGGAGAGTAGCTTTGAGGCTTGAATGTGGGTAAGTCAGAATATTTTTACCCCGTCTATTTAGTGGCTCGTACATGAAGCGATGGTACACATTCCTTAAAATCTTAAGCAAGGTAGTCGAAATTAAGCAAGACTGAACAAGTTACAGGAACTAATTTGGTATTCATTTAGCTGGATGAATCTGAAATCATAGTTCTCCACTTCATCCCGAAGATGGCTCACTTTGACTCCTTTCTTCACCCCATCGTGATTCTATATGTGAAGATATTGCGAATTTTGGAAGTGCAGAGCGTCTGACTATGCGATTTTCTGTTCCCATCAACTCTCAGTGTTGCACTACTCAGCGGTGACTACTTTAACCTGCTTGAGTGATCAATTAATGAATGTCTGTCACCACATGTTTGACGATGCTACTGCCTTGGCTATCACTCTGCTGGGGAAGCGAAACATTGGCCTGCCTCTTCTTCGTTTTTGCCTTTTTCGCTCTCAACAATCTCACCTTCTCCTTCATAAGTCCCTACTTCCTGATGGGTGTGTAATATTACGCGAATTCATGTTTCATTCTTCATATGCATAGGTTGCTGCTGGCCGATTAGTAAACCTCATTGATTTAAGGGGGAAGGCCAACAACTTTCCATCCATTCTTGCAAGTGTGGTGGGCAGATAGGACTACGAACGTCTGATAACGTGGTAATCTAGAGTCAAATACCCATGATATTCATTTAACGGGCAAAGGAAGAATCTGGCTCGATCATTGTCAGTCGATTTTACCGCAGCAATATCTACTGCTTAACTGAGTGCTCGCAATGGATAAACTGAACTCTTCTATGTGCGTTGATCACTGTGGTTTGCAAAGTAAGCAAAAGTTTGTTGTTTGTACTCTGATCTGCTTTGGTACGCACAGAAGTTTATTGATAAGCATTTTTGAGACTTCAGCGTTAAAATACCAGATAGCGTGTGCTCTCTAGCTTTTGATAATGAAACGCAACAGCGCCTCCTAGCAATATGGTCCCTTAGCCAAATGAGAAATCAAACGTTGGTCTGATTTCGGCATTTAGGAGTGCAAAGGGTAAGAACATGTCAGCGAAATTCTGATTTAAGTTGCTGCATGAATCAGGCACCCATTTAAGCGTCGGCCTCTGGGCGGTGCAGCATCGTTCTAGCATTACTCAAACTTCGTTTGGACGAATGCAGAGTGATGCATAAACTATGCGCCATTGTCGCTAAGTGCACCACATTATATTTTGATAAAAATGTAAATAACTGTCACAATTCATCCCGCCAATAGTGTGGTGGGTGTGCGCTTTATACTACTTGTGCATACATAACTATTAGGACCTTTATAACAAATTGCCAGTTTAGATTATTAACGAAAAAATTGATTTATTCGGATGGTTGCTCATCTCTTCATTGCGACTGTCATTGTCACGATTTTGTCACGAATTTAAGTGCGTGAACACGTAATTTGTAATGAATTAGCCAGACGTTTTTCCGAGTTACTATCACGCTCCATGATGGATCTTGTATTCTTACCATGTCCTTCCAAAAACCGTGGTCGCGTATGCTTTTTTATAACATTATTTGCTCAGCCTTTAATTTTTCAGTGGCAGCACTCAACATTTGATACGCAGAGGTAATATATATTAAAGTAAACTTAAGTGCAGCGGAAAAGTGGGTTATCGTGCCTAAGCACGTGTTTTAGTAGGTGGTTGTGTAGGCATTGGTGTGATTGCGGACTTGAAACTTTTGTACTATTTATCTACTGTTCGTGCGAATTCCAGAAATGCAGTAATAATTTTATGCGGTGATATCGGCACTCAAATTTGGTCCATCAAAGTGCGCGCACCTTATATCGAAAGAAATTCTCGTCAGCCATATTGGGAAGACGCAAACCACCAAAAATGCACATCTTTCGTTCATGTTGTGGTGCTTTTACGGTTCCTAGTCAACATGTAAAAGCTGCGTTCTTTTTCAGCTGCACCAGAACTTTTACTACAATAGATGACATTATGTAAGATGGTTACTAAATTAAAACTGTTTGCATGGATAAATGCCAAAGTGCAAAGCAATATTTACTAAAGCGTCCCAGAGGGGAGCCTGCATTTGCAAAGCACCAAAATGGGTCAATATGGATTGCGGTTTATCATTCTCATTTGGAAGGACACGTGGTAATTCACGAGTGGAATAACCTTTCAACATTCTTCAAATTCAACGCCATCTGCATACATGTCCTTTTCGTCCATATTGGTAAGTGGGTACTGTCATTAAAATGGCAGCATTCCTTAACACGTGCTCTGAATGTAGCCTCATTTGCACAATGCACGAATCAAAGAGACAGAATTCGACACAGCGACTAGTACTCCGCAAACCCTTGATTTAAATATAAATAGTTGCCAGTCTAAGTTAATTTAACCGATCAGATGAACTGTGGACAAATTAAAATTATAGCATGCATAAGTTACTCCTGATTAAAGAGAGGACAATAACCCTGGACAAACAACCAATTAAGATGTGTGTGCGTCCGTGTGTGACTACTCCTTCTTGGCTTTTGGAGTTACGCCCATATGTATTATTTGTTCTTTGCTGTTAAATATCTTTGGTCATTCCAAATTTAAACCTAGTGGGATCATCTCTACTTTAAATGACGCCAACTGCTATGGATTGCAAGCAGTGTGGCTTTAAAACAGACAAGTAAGGTCACCCTTGGCCTCCACATAATTCCTCTGCGTAAACAGAAAGCTAACACACCGCGTACAATATGTGAAGCCGGTAAACACGCATGCAAAGCCATTTGACCATCTGCTACCAGTAGAAAACCTGCCCATTGGCTCAAAATTGCAGCGGTCTCACTGCCCCTACTTGGCGGACCTTGAGAGCATTCAATCATTGGAAAACGCTCGCAAAAATATAAAGCCCCACAACGCTACTTGTGGACTGAGCACTTACTTTTATCAAAAGTAATTTCGTCTGATACGGGACTGTTGGGTTGCAGTTTGGTGGCACAGATGGTGGGTGCACTTCAAAGCGCAGACTCTATTCGGTGCTCCAAATCAACTGTTAAGTATGTAGTGAATTGCTAAGAAGTGAAAAAACACTACTGCTTAGCCCCGAAAATGGCTTTATATGTGCCGAACGCTTATCTTGTTGGTGGTTGGGTGAGCTGATGTAAGGAGGAATGGTTGTTTGGGGGGAGAAGACAAGATTCCCCGAATTACATTGCACAGGGCCATATATGTGAAGAGGGCAGGAGAGTAAGAAGGCTGAATGCCTCTTGAACATATTCATGGTGTCATTTACTTCTCCGGTTGGTCCAAAATGTCACTATGTTGCACGCCACGGGCAGTACTATTTGAGTATTGAGCGCCAATTGGGCACAAAAGCTATTTTGCAGGGTATTTGCTATTTAAACTTAATAAAATATAATAGAAAAACCTTGGTAAGATTGAAACCTCAAAGAAAACTGAGTAGAAGGTTAATGGGTATCAAAGCTTCAAGTCTCGTTCCAATCCAACTGCCTTAGGAGGTGATAGACGCTTGGTGGTGACTAACAGAGAAATGAAGTTTGTTTGGTTTTGTCCACCTGGGTATTAGCTGTATTATTTTGCAAAGTGAACGGGAGGAATTGGTTGCTTCAGCTTTTTGCATTCTTGTGCTGAATTCTGGTTTTCCTTTCTCTTCCCTATTGATGACTCTACATGCATGCGTATGTGGCAATGTAGGTGAATGGAGTACAATCTCTGAAGAATTAACGATTTCGTTTTTGTCCTCCAACGATATAATTTCCATTTGTTATTTGACAAGCTAACGATAAACGCAGCCGTGTGGTAATTTGAGGGAGTTGTAGTCGCCTAGAATAAGATCATTGGCAAATATGCATATTTTAGTTCGAAATCAGGCCATTTTCCATCACAGCATGTTTGCATTCTGCTTCCTTGTAATAAACCAAACAACGCAATCCATGGCTCTGCTAAGTCTAGTCTTTGCAGCATGAAGGTGATCCTTGAAACCGCTGACTGTTTCTTAAAACTAAGTGGCATGAACAAAGAAAATAAGGGTTCTGAGTGAGCCTACTGGGAACCTAAACTTAGGCGTTTTATGGTCCTGAGACCCAACTTGTATTAAATTTCTACGCATAGAGCTGCATCCAAAAGGCATTCGTCTTGATCTAGATTGCTAGACAGTTTGGCAGTCACGTGATTTCAAGCCAATAAATTAATCGGCTCTTAGCAAACGTCTATTCAGGTCAATATCAGATATTTGATTCTGGTAAAATCAAATACGCTGTTAATTGAAAGAGAGGCTAGTGTTGTTGCATTAATTCGTGTCAAAATTGGCAGACATTTTCGCCCCATTTTGTCTGACAGCATTGCTGGCTGACTAAAAATGGCCATTAAATGGGCCATACTTGGTTTCCGATCATCGTTCTCGGCATGATCTAGGGCGCTACCAATTGCAACTGAGTAATTCTGTACTGTGCTGTCAAAAACAATTGTACTCGCAACAGTAGTCGATAAAGGTAGTTTGATTTATCGTTCACTTGCAAAACAAGTGCGTGGGAGATCCGTTTTAAGTTCTCTCGTGGCAACACAGATAACGCGAACAGCATTGTCGTCCATTATCAGTCTAGAGCGCTATTGTAGCAGTAATAATATTTTTCACGCTCCATTGATCAACAGTCCTCTCTTAGTGCTAATAACTTCCTCTCAGACAGCACACAAGCACGACCGTACCCCTTAGAAGAGACAATTTATCTCAGTCAGTGTTTACATTGCCGTTATCATTAACCGAAAAGGATCTCCGTCACAATGCGCACTCACTTCGATTATAATAATGATGGCGGGCACTGCTCTTACCTAAACGGCGTAGATGTCCACATTTTGCTAGGAGCTTTTACCCAATTGTCTTATTTTATTGTTGAATGTTTCTGCTCAGTTTTCCACTTGAGATCTAAACTGCTAAAAGAGAAATTTGGGCCAGGATAAATGAGCAGATGTGGTAAAGAGAGGCGCTATATACATGTACATAATCCATGACAATAGATCCATGAATGATCGAGAATTGTTCGCGTATGTTTGTCGATGTAAACACATTAAGCCTATCGAGTCCTGATCGCAAAGCTCTGTTTGTTAGGAAATACAGTTCCGAGGCCAGGGAACAGCCTGCAGTATTTCGAAACATAACTCGGAGAAGCAGGATTAAATCGTCAGTGTGGAATGCTAAAGTACGGGACCGTAAATCAGCTCCTAATGCAACATTGCTGCTAAAGTGATGAGTTGCCTACACGATGTGACATTCATACAGTCGAGATTTTTGACCAAGTTCCAGTACCCATGGATGGAGTTCCCGGAGAGCGTCTGCACGTTATCTTGCACGAGGAGTGGGAATATGTAGTGCGAAAATGTGCTAATCTAGGCTTCAGCATGATGCTGATGGCTACTCCAGAAAAGACCGATTTCGGTTGGAAAGCGCAAAGCTTATGGGACTTCCTTCCACTGATATTCCGCTTCATCCGATTTTCCCGACGGCTTGCCAACAACAAAAGAACCCTACATTCCTAGACTATGCTCGCTTTTAACTAAATGTGCGTTTTGCTACTGTGATGTACTGTCAGAGGTAAGAACATTTAATATGAGAGAATGAGGGTAACAAATGATTGGTAAATGTAGCTGATGAAAAGGGTTTACAACATGGGCTGTGCAGTGCATTTTGGGCGATGTTAAACATGCCCAATTCATGTAGTCGTCAAATACGCATACAACTTTCGTAGAAGCAAAAGTTACGAAGCATTATTCTTTGCATGCTTATCAAAAACATGTGCATATTTTGAAAGAAAAATCCAGTTTATTGCTAAAGAACTCTCGTTACTTTTAACTTAAGTCGCTCTAAAGGAATCCTGAAGATAAGCCAATCAAATTTTGCTGTGAAATTAACCAGAACACAGGTTATTCAACCTATGAAGTAATGACAAATGCACGTCCAAAATGCAATCACTTGCTCTTTAAATACTTTGGGTGGTTCCGCTCTTTGAAACAAGCACGTCCGTATTCTTAGAAGTACCTGACTGGCTGAAACTCACTGGCCTAAAACAAAGAAGGGTCTTTATTTCAAATTGCCATTGTATCAGGGGTGCCTGTGCTACCTCAGCTATCTTTGCCAACATGGGCACCCTACCCATCGGCCACACCTACGCTGTTTGGCTTTGGAAAGAAAGTAGTCGCAGTCTCCTGCAGGAGGAAAGGAGCTGCTCATTTCACACGTATTTATAGGCAGGTAATAAAGTAGATGAGCAGATAAGAATGCTGGAAAATAGACGATTCGATGAAAAGGCAAATCAAGAGAATGAATGATTGCTTGTGCATTTTACAAAATTTATTCTCAGCGACAAATAGGCGCCAGGGTTTTCCATGACTCTCATTTCATCAAATGTTGCTTAACTTGTCGCCGGTCAGCGAGAGCAGTACCCGGTTAGGCACTGCTTTTAGCGCTAAGGAGAACGTGGCGAGGGGAAGAAGGCGCGGGGACATGATAAGTAAAATATAAGGGAGTGGATGTGAGGGTAAGGGAGTGGGAAGCAGTTCGTAGTGAGGGAATGAAGGGGAAATGAGAGTAGAGGACTGGTGGTGGTGGTGGTGGTGGTGGTGGTGGTGGTGGTGGTGGTGGTGGTGGTGGTGGTGGTGGTGGTGGTGGTGGTGGTGGTGGTGGTGGTGGTGGTGGTGAGGCAGGTCAGTAGGTTAGGGCGTCGCACTAATAACGAGGGCGTCGAGGATACAAGCCTCTCACCAGACATGATAACTACCCACCTCCCACTTTTGTCGATTTATTGCCTCCCCCCACCTAGTGACAAAGTAATTTGCACGGTGAGGAGGGGTGGTGGTCATCGCATCTGTCATGACGATAACAGCGGTGACGATGCCATTATGTGGGGGTTAGCTTTCATAATTTTGAGACTTGAGCCTCGCGGTTAACTCTCAAGGAGACGTCAAAAGGTTGGTCGTTTAGATCGCACATACGGTAGTAAATTGTGTAAACGATGCCAGTTGTTCAACTGCTCCTTTCGATACTTCGGTAAGGTCGCTTGTACTGCCATCGAAGCTTAGGGCTACACAAAACAGTCCTTGCGAACCCGGAATAGGGCACGTTGAATAGTGTTATGAATAACTAAATTTTTTTCTTTCCTCTTCCGGTGCGATGCGTAAGCGTGGCACTAAGTGAGTGGTCAACTGAATATGCGTATGCGTCGTTGGATGTGTAAGCGCAGTAATCAATTAATATTGAATAATTAATTAATTAATTACTGCAGTCATTTTTGACGGGTGGAGAAATAGGTCACAGGAGATGGTGCCCGTGATTCAAAATCGGAATATCAAGCACTTAGGTTGCGAGTCTTACCATCAGACAGATTGGGCCTACAAATGCGTTATTTTACTGAGTCTACACTCCTAACCAACATCTCCGAGTAGCTGCTAACATGCATCTAGCTCGTATCCAATCCACTCTAATCCGTTCTGCTCAACTGCTTTGCAATGAGCATTAGCCTATAGTCGGCTGACGAACCAACGGAATACAAAGAACCAATTGATTGATGAAACAATAGGCGATTGCCAATCTAGGCATTTTATGGTCTTTTGTTAACACTGGTGAATCATAGTCATCCTATTCGAGGTCAAATTTTTGTAGACAATACTCTCACATACGATCGGACTCATAATTATGCCATTTTACATGTCTTTATAGGCGACGTGCATTCAAACACGCATGCAGCAGAATCTGAGCCCGCTCACGGAATGAGAAGGTTTGGAGAGTAAGAAATGTTGAATTCGACACATTGCATCTCTTATTACTGGATTCTCACCAACGTCACCAAAAGGAAAACGATTAGATTAGTGAAGTCGCCAGCAAAGCACCGGTGACGAAACTCGAAACCGTAATCTCCAACTTAGGAGGCAGACACCCTAATCATTGGGCCACACCGGTTCGACTCCTAGATCTTCCCGTTGGCAACTTCCATCCATTGCGTTTTGATCAAGTCCCTCTGTCCCGAACTCGCTATACACTATCGCGTCAGCACGATTCCCCTAATACCGACTTCGCCACTCTTCCACATCTCCACTCGGTCTTTCCAACTATCTTATACATCACTCCAACCGTAAATCCTATTGATTGACCAGTACAACTTAACAAATTCTAACCCATATTCTGTGAATATGTCTTGTCACTTGCATTATTAAATTATTTGTTTCGTTCATTTTGGTTTTCACCCTTCCGAGGAATCGCTGCGTTTGTTTCTATGCATCAGCGTAACCGATGTTCTGCCGCCCATACTAATTGCAAATGCTAACGAAAGCCTCTTTACTTTGAATAGTTATGCACTGTCTTCGGATCCACCGCCATGGCATTTTTGATCTTTTAGGGCTGCGTTGATACCCGGAGGGTCCCTCTTGCGATACCTGTCCAGATGTTGATACTATCGTATTCCGATTAGAAACAACTCCTACCCAAGCTCGATAGTAGAAGCTTGCATCTGTTACTGAACCCAAGTAGCAGATGCGCACTTTTAAGAGCAGTGTTTTTTAAACAGAAAGCGCAAAAACGCTGCTTCTCGTATTCACCAAAGCCTAATTCAATCGTCTAACAGCACTAGGTGTCGATAAGCCGGCGTAGGGTGTAAATAATAGTTTGAATTCTAGGAAGTCGATGATAGGCGATGGTTATGAGGTTTACTAGTTGCACACATGATCAGATGGCTGAGATCGTTGATTTTATTGCGCAGTTTCTTTGGAACGATGGCTGGTTGGGCTCTTACCCTGAACTGAAAGGCTGCTCACCTGTTGACGATGAAGAGTGGTGAGCCTAGAAAGGCATGTTCTGATAGGTAATGAAGTTACTTAGTGCACTTCAACATCCTCATCACTTTTCCATTTGAGCAAAAATGGTCATTGATAAGAGACCGCCCGTGGTTAGCGATGGCAAACTGAACAACATCGGCCGATATCAGAGTCATAGAAGACATTGTTGTCTTTGTTACCAAGAGTAATCCCTGAAGGAGTGCACAAGGGATTAACAGGACACTTATGGAGGAGAAAATTCAGCGGTTTTAATTCAGTCGTTTAAGCTCATACCATCCTTATTGAGTAAATGGTTCGCCAATGCTTACAACGATGTGGGGTTCCTTCCTTCTCAACCTTTTTCTTGCTACTAGTCCTGGCATGAGGTGGACAGATGTCCTCAGAAATCTTCATCGCAATAGCTGCAACAATCTTTAGATAACACATTAATAGAGGATAGACGATTGCACTGCTTGCTTTGCGGAAATCGACCCATTCCTCCAGAACATGTCTTGATTTTTCCTCCTTTCCCTCGTCTTCATAATTGCTGAGCACGCCTCTTTAGTTCCGCTACGTACACATCATTTTGGTAATTCATCAAGTTGACCAACATTTGACCCTTCCGCCTTTATCACACATTTAAAAAGACTACTACGATTTAACACCATGTTCATTTTCGCCTCTTTTAGTCGTCTACTTATCCGTCTCCACAACTATTAAGCTGATTTTTAACTTTCACAACCGTGCATCTTGTTGTCAGACTTAGAAAATGTTTGCCCCTGAATCGAGAAAAACCCAAAATCTCAGCTCAGCTAGCTTTTGAAAACGCAGTGTACATTGTGACGTTTGGTCTTAATGGACCAAATCAAGAGAAAAAGCACATAGGCCGCGACCTGCATTGTTTCGGTCACTGGGTACATACGAATCGATGATGCCAACACACACACGCACACAGCATTTTCCTCTACCTCTCATTCTCTCATTCTTACCAAATCACGTCATTTGCGCTTCCTTTATTCCCATTCTGCGAACGCCAGTACTAAGCGTAATAAAAATACACTTATTCGTGCATTTGCCACTGCAATGCTAGCATCAGCATTCCATATCAAAGGAATCGTGAGGCCGCGGCCAATGGCGGCATCGCCACAACCAACAAATCAGCTGCCTTCAGCATTAACACTATCAATTCAACTTGCTTTGCTTAATTGAATATAGTTGCATGCACAACATATTCCACGAATTAGAAGGGAGCGAAGATAATGAAATGCAAAGGCGTTTCAATGTGTGTGATGCCACAAATGTATAGGAAAGGGGGTAGATAGATTGAGGGCAGGGGTGAAATGAGGAGAATTGTACAACCGTAGAACGCGATAAAGTATACCAGTGGCACGACATGCACTACAACCGTCACCGGTGCGCAAGCTAACCCAACGAGATGTAGCATAACCTCATGGAGTGACAGAATCCATAGTTTGCCACCCCTTGCGATCACTGACGTCCGTAATATCAGTTGGTGGGCATGATATGGTTTTAGGGTGGTGATCAAATATCCACAGCGAAACACCGATGTTTCGTAGCCACACTGCCACGATCTGATTCATAAGACGATGGAATGCGCTTCGCAAATTTGTCCTGCCATTGGTCAAAAGCGGGTCTGATCATGAAATGTGCTGTCGCGAAATCCCACCAGTTGCGTGCATAAGCAGTCCTTCTACTCGTGGAGGCATGTTCGGTGCTGTGCTGCATGTGGTGTGCTTCGGGTCTACGGATCCGTTCAAGAGAACAAATGTTCATGTTATGAATGGCTCATTCTCTGGAAGATTAAATATTTATCTTCTAACCAACTATGAGTGTCGGCAGTATTCATGCGCTCAATATTAGACGCTTTTCTGCATTTAACAGTGCTTTTTCATACTGTCAGTGTTGCTCGTGAAGTTGGATTTCTGTCAAGTCATTGAGAAATGAAGGTGAAATTGCGGCGATTTATAAAGCACTGAAACGACTGCTGCATGAGAAATAGGATAGAGTTGCGCAATTTTGACATTTTTAGACGAAGTTTGTATGCTAAAGGCCTCGTTATTTTGGGGTTGAACTGAGGCTACGCAGGCAAGTCATTATACCCAATGGAAACCAAGACAAAATCAGCAGTAGTCCACGACGAGCATGGATATGGTTTTCTTTCAGCGTCTATAATTGGTCTGTATTTAATAGCCACTACAGATGCAAAGAATCAGCACTGCCGCTTGTGCGTGCAATTTAGCTCATTTACCCGTCAATAAGGCACTTGCCACACTATTGCGCTGTGGTAATTATTCAGAATGTGGAAGAGAAGGAAGATTCATAAGTGGTGCTGAGTAGGCCAAGTAATGGGACATGAATGCTACCCACGAAAATGGGGGTGACGAAAAAGTAGGCACAAGGGAGTATGCCAATCGGGAAACAAATATGGATGAAAATAAAATCTAACAGCCAGTCAAGATGATAGAGTGCAAGGTGTCGCTAAAAGAGAAAAAGCGAACCTTGAATTTTCAGGCTTTGTGCACTTGACCGACCAATTTTGGTGCAAACATTTTGTTGCTGGCATGTTCGTAACTAACTGCTGATCAGGAAATCCTAGTGTGCTGGCTTTCGAAATCAAGAACTAGCAGCTTCTACAACGAATGGAAGCAAAAATTTGTGAAAGACGCATGATCCCTTTTCAATCAAATCCATGTCTGCATAATTCTAGCTAGCCTAATCTTGACGGCAGCAAAAGGTAGCAAGGCTATTTCGAAGCGGTTCGCTACCTATCAACCTATGAGCAAATAAAATCCGTTTCGAAACCGTTAAACCACGTACTTATATTATGAGCTGCGTTTACCTTCGTGATCTTCCTATAAGTTGAACTAAATAGAAACAGTAACACATGAAAACTGTCATCCAAGGTTGTGAAATGATAAAAAGCACACACAGCACGTGTTGTAAGCATGAGCTGTTGTTGTGGTTCTACAGAAAGTTCTTGCAAAATTTTGGCATACATAAGGACGTAAGGCAAGAATGATGAGTTTTTGTATCATTCCTTACCTCTTTGATGGCGTGGCACCATCCTCATAGTTATACGCATCTCAAAGCAAACAGGGCGATTCGGGCTTATCTCTACAAAAGTGTTAAGCATAAGCAAAGTGATATTTTGAGGTTTCAAAGATGGCTGTAAAGGTGGCACATCAGTAGCTATAAGACTGCGGTTTGTCTATTATTGACCATGTATAGTGCAAGTCAATGTCATTCAGGCAAAAATGGTAGTCATTGCACCTAACACGTCTCTTCTGTCAATGATGTGACTCAAAACCTATACAAATGTTCATGTCTGCCTATCCACACATCATACATAAGTATATTCATATGCAAAGCTAACGATTTACTAAGTATGGTTTAATTTAAAAATTGAATTATGCCTACTTTGATGCTGGCGAAATAGGTGGACTCAGTATAAGGTGATGTTCTCAAACGACGCGGGACACATCGTGCATCTGTAGGCTTCTGTGCCAATAAAAAATACGAAAAGATGCGCGGAGACCTACAGCCGAATATATACGATGTATCGGAATGGCTATGGTGTAAGGAGAATGATGGGCTTTGAAGAAAAGCACGCTAGTTGGAACAAGAACGGCACACCAAAGTCATTGCCAACTTTGAGGTGGAACTGAGGTTGCACAATACCGCATGGCACAAGCAAATTATCATTTTCCATCCGGAATTGACAAAAAAATTTCTTAAAGTCCTGCCAAAACTACTGAAGCAGTAAAATTTTTCCCAATGTCTACAGTAGATTTGTACTTGATGATCATTACACTAACAAAAGATAAGCAATGCTTGATGTGCATACGATTTTTTTAGTCACCGATCCTCAAAGCATTCGCCACAACATTGCGCATAAGAAGACAAGTCCCTTTCCCGCGTTAGTGTTAGCACGCAACTTTTCTCGCATATCTTATTTCCTTTTTAGTTTTCATTCCATTCCGCTGAATTCAATTCCTAGCATCGAGATAAAATAGGCTACCGCGCCCTCAAGAGCGAGTACCTATCTTCATAATACATCACATTCCCCACCAACTGCCTCGAGAACTCCTCACAACAAACAAAAGACGCAGCGGATTGAACATTCTTCCTTTTAACATTAAAAATAAAAAAAAATAGACTTAAGGGACCATTGCGCTAATGACGCGATATCACAAGCTACCGCGCCATTAAGCAGCAGATCCCATATTTACAAGCATGCTTTCCTTTTTTAGGCTCCATCTTCATCGACACGTCTTCTACTATCCATGTGCTGATTCATAAAGCCCTTCCGAACCGGCCGGCTGTCAGCTAGCGTAAAGAGCTATACAGTTCATTTAAATGCTGCAGCTGAGACGTCCTACCACTTAATTGTCCTCATTACTCCGACAACCCACAACTCCGGCTCATAAAGGTACTGATTGCGTGCAACCTGGTCGCGATGTTGATTGCTATTCGAAGGGGAGAAGGACAGCGTCAGGATTCATTGCGGCTTTTGCTCGAACTGGTGCTCCAAGGCAGCGATTTAATACAATCCATCTCCAATGCCTTGATTTCGAGCCCTCCGTTACTCTCATCCCTGTCTGGTGTATTTTACCCACTTCTACTGCGTTGTGCAAAATAACGCAGCAAGTAAATCTACCCTTTCACTATTAGCTTCGACCATAAAATTCCCAGTTTATCCTCTCTAGCCACCTTCAAAAATCCCATCTGACCTCTTATTTTGGCCTGCGCGGGCTCCCAGCATAAAATACCTGCAACACCTCAGTGTGCCACCACACATTCTCTCCTATCCTGTTTTACCGAAAGATTCCATAAGATGTGGGCACTGGTTTCATGTAATGCTATCATCTCACAAAGCACAACGTCGCGCGTGCCTTATTCAAACTAAAGCGCATTACACCATGTGGTGCATCGGTAAATGAGCTCCATTCGAAATGCGCTAAAATATGAAGGTACAATTGATGCACGGATCATGCCGTGATAGCACTGAGCCACAACAGTCTTTCTATATAATCTTTTTCAGTTAGCCAACGCCTTCCATTAATTCATTAATTTTACCCACAATTGCGTGCTTTGTACGTAGCCATCTTCCGACTGACAACATAGCAAAGCTGCTAATAAATGTTGACCTCATATTAGCCCAAATCCACTCATATTTTTCCAACTAATACAAAGCGGACAGCTACTTGCGTTTTCTTGAGCGATTGCATTGGAGTAAAAATATAGTGGAACGCTGTTGATTGGTTGGCGCATGCAAGCGCCTAGACGAGTGCACTTGGCATAGCCAACGGAGTTAAGATGGGAAAAAGAAGGAACAGAATTAGAATTGAGAGAAAGATTGCGAATGAGAGAGCATGGAAACAACTGATTAGGAGTCGAGTGATCAAATGGGCACGCACATGGGTGCAGAGATAGGGATGGAGGGGTGGGTGAATGAATGGGTGGGTGGGAAAGAAGGGTGGAATGAAAAAGAGAGAGGGTAAGGATTAACAAAGCAGAAGTAGGGGGAAAATGGAGGTAAATTAATTTAAAGCAGGCATGAAAGAGCAAACCACGCAAGGCAAAAGTATAGAGGCGAACGAAATGCAAGCGATGGCTCAGTGCAAACACCTCGACATCTCGTTGATGTATGAGGTTATGCTGCGCTGGTCCGGGTTAGAACATGCATCGGTGACGGTTGTGAAAAGCTCAGGATCGCTGGCTCGCTTTATTGTACTTCATTCGTATATGGCCCGATCCAATTCATCCGCTCTCTTCTACTACATTGCAAAATCAGCGTCTTGAACATCCATTTCCTCATATTTTACAAAATCGCATAAATTGATCGAGGAAATTCCATTCTCTTTCTTAGTCATGCGATTCCCTTAAAATGAAACCAATTTAGTCATATCAAACTCAAGGAAAAGTGATCAGCACTTTCGTAAGGGTTGCAGATTATTTAAAATAACTCATTGTACCTTATAGCACACATCCATTTCACTCAAAATCGCGTCAAGTTATTTTTAGGTAATGGGTCGCCAAGTGGAAGCTATCATGCTGTCAATAACCATCTATCAAGTTTCTGACGGAAGTTGATAAATTTTAATTCCTAACGCTTCATTTCCTTCACTTAATTCACCTTAATCCTATATTTCCTCTACAGTATCCAAACTCTCCTTCCCTATCCTTACCCCTTCATTCTCTTCAATTTAGCTTTCCTCCCCATCCACACACCTCTATCCATTCTAATTCTTCCACACCTTCATCCATCCTTAACTCAACCCTCCTGCATATACGCACTTACACAACCAGACATAAGACTCCTAATCAGTCATTTTTGCTTCAGTCCGTTTGCACTCTTTTCCTTGATTTTTATTGTGTCCCCTCTCTCCTCCTCTTGATTCCTTGACCACACCATGTCCATGCACTCACAGGTGCCATCCTAACAACAGTTTCCCACTAGACACCAATACTAGTGCAACCGTGAAGGTGCAGGTGGTAGCAACGGCACCTACACGACCACCAAGTGCAGTGACGCTGACAGCATTACCACCCTCAGAGGTAGCATCGCTTAGTCCAAAGCACCAGTATGCATCCCCGCCTACGCAAAGTGCGCTGCAAAAGGATGTGTTGCAAATCGATCTGCATGTGAATAATGACACAAAGGGTAGGGAAGTAGGCAAAAAAAACGAAGAGGAGCGTGTGAGTGGGTGAGGTGAATCAAGCTGTAGAAGATCGAAATATGATAAAGAGAAATTTCTAGTACGAGCGTTTCGCTACCATCACTGACGCGTGTACTGACTCGTACCGGCGTAGCACAAACTCAAGTAGACAATGAGATCCCAAGATATCTACACCGTGTGATCGCCGGTGTTCAGCCTACCTTCACGTTTTTACTTTTACTTTACTGCTCATTTATCACTACTGCTTGATTTAAAATAGTTCACTGAGACACTGTCGATGGTGAATGGTTGTGGTGGCAGGCCTCTGCCCATGGAAGCTATGTGGCCACTCTATTTCCACTCAAGTATTGTAACATGGGCAATCCTTTGTGTAGTGCATAACAGAAGTGGCTCACGGAACGTCAAGTGTCAATTCGCTGAGATTCAAATGTCTCAATTTGTGCCGCGCACAGGCTGATCAAAAGCCGCCTATGCCCGGAGAATAGAAATGGATAAGGCGAGCACACTGAGGACAGGAAAACAAAATATGAAGGATAAAGAGCACTTCCTCTACCTGTACTTGTTGGTGAACCGAATAAACCAAAGCTAAACAAAGGTGCACGTAAGTAAACAAGCGCATTTACGGCTTTGCAAAGCATCATTATAGCAAAATCTGCGATTTATATTTTTTTAATAGTGGAAAGGGATGCAGTGATTTGAGGCGGAAAGCAGGGACAAGACATAATTTCAATGATATTCGCCTCTAGATAAGTAACTGGCACCTGAACGAAAGAATACAAAGCCAACAAAAATTACAAGGGTAGAATGTTGGAGTTGCAAATTTGAGCCCTTGTGTGGGCGTCCGAGATATTCCATTAACCATTTAATTGCCACTATAGTAGGGCTGTATCAAGAGAAGGCCTCAAAATATAAAGACTTATCACTTCTCAAGCTAAAGAGAGGAAAGAGGCCACCCTAGACCATTATTTCTATATCTCTGAACTTTTGCTGCTTGGGCAGATTAGCAGAGCTAATCGAAATCAGTAGGAAAGATGTCATTAAATGACCTTGGTTTATAAACAGCTTAGCGATTCGCGACATATCTGGCCATACAATTTTTCTGTCATTAAGGGAAGTATTTAAATTTGCAAGTGTCCAGTGAAGAACTAAGTAGGAATGGCGACCTTTAAATTTGAGCTTTTCCTGCAACCTGGCAAAAGGCGGTTAGTACAGTCTGTCAGAATCGAGTGAGGATGGTCTTTGATGCTGTGCATTCCTCAGGTCGCGCCAAGATTAGCAGGTGATATAAACACCAACAGCAGCAAATATTAACGCATTGTGGGAAAAAGTTGCATTGCTGAGATCTTTCAAGATGGCCGAATCGGTACCAATAAAAAGGGCTGAAATTCCCCCGGTGGGTAGGAATTTGTCAACCAAGCTAAGGATTAGCCTGGTGGATGCACAAAAACACAAGATGATCAACATGCAGCCTATTAACAACGACCGGTCTAAAATTAGTCTTAACGCTGAACTTAATGAAAGTATTTCAACGGGAATTGCGAGACTAAGACTCCTCATCAGATGAAGAACTGAAACGGTCAAGATCAGTTGTTTGCACCAAGATCATGGACAAAAGAAGACATAATAAAATGGGAGAGGAGATTAGAACCAGCGAAGCACCTTGAATAGGGCAACGCCAGGGCAAAATTACCACCTCTATAAATAAAACGCCCTCCGAAACGACAGGCGATTAAGGTTGGTGAGGGAGTCAAAGGCATCAAATCTAATAGCAAGAACGATCCTACACTCAGTTAATTAGTCGCTAAAACACATAAATAAATGCCATTAAAACATTTCTGCAATAACTCGCATGCGCGAAAAGACGCAAAAGAAAAATTATCGACACATAACTCACCAATAAGGGCAAAAAAGCCTGCAGATATTAAAATACGAACAAGCAATTAAAGCAGCAATTCCATTTTCAACTTTAATTTTTGAACAGCAATGCGCTAAACAGCCTTGTGACTATCCATCTACAAAGCCAGCGGCGGGTGTTTCACTTGCCTCACCTGCGAATGCCAAGAAGGCATCTACCGCTCCCATCGCTACTGACACCGCCAACATTGCGCCAAGTGAATATGGATAGCTTTATTTCTAACCAGAGAGATGGTCAATGAAAAGGACGGCCCTGAGCCTCACCTTCTGCCAGACAGACCAGTGGCAGGTGTCCCATTCACCGCACCTGCGAGTATCAGGCAAGGCTAGTAGAGAGGAGAAGGGAATTTACAAAGAGGGCGTTGGCAGACGATGAGGTGGAAGGAGGGTGCAGGGAGAACTGATACTAAATTCGAACAATGAGAGAGGGAGAAAAGCTTGAATCGGGCTAGAAATACGAGACTTTATAGTATTATGCAGTGAGCGCTTACTTCTCCTTTTTATTTGAGTTATTAATGAGGAGCATAAACAGCACGATGTAATGCAGGACGCAAGTCTCGAGAGCATATTGAGCGTAGCAGGAGACGAAGGAGATACTCACCGAAGATGCGCTCGAGTAGACATGAGAAAGGAGACGTATGCAGGAGAGCTTCTCTCCACTCATTTCGAAGACGTCATTAGACCTAATTCGTATGTGTGTACCTTAATTCAATAATGTCTTCGCAAATGAAGGAGAAGGGCCCGTATCACATTGCACGAAGTTGTGCCTAGCTAGTTTGGCAGGCCAAGTCAGAGTGTTAAGGCTGACTTGAATAGTGACGTATAAGGCGCTTTACTAAGGCTGTCATAATTTGGCCTGGGTCGCCAATCTGATTTATTCTGACTTAGTTCAATCTTGTCAGATCTAGTCAAGCCGAGACTTCGTACGCGCTACAGTGCTTCCGCAGTGGCACATGAATATCAGGCAAATTGTTGTGCAGCAGCAGGTCTCCTGATGCAGCTGCTTATTTGGGGATTTAGGGCACACCCGAGGCAAGAACAGCAAGTTCGGCACAGCACGTGTAGTGCAGGGTTGAATAGTGATTAAAGGATCCTGCAATTTTACCCGCAAAGATTGCTGCTGAGTTAGTAGAGGGACTTTTCCCTTAAGTATCCCTAATTTTTACGCCTGCGGTAATCGTCACTGCATTACGAATGGCAGTAGCTGTCCATATGTCCCTTTGGTAAGAGCAAGGTAACATGGACTTTCAGCTAAAGGAGGAAGGAAAATGATTGAAGGGTAGGAAATCGTAAAATACGGAGCTGTAGCGCAGCGTTCTTCATTTCTTTCCCACCTTCTTCTCTCCTTTTCTAGACGAATCCACTTGCTCATTCATGTAGTTATATGGCTTGATGATGCACGAAGGAATTGGCCTGATTAAAAAGGATTGCTTTTTTGAGTAGCAAACTAGAAGAAGTCAATCGCAGCTTACCCCATTCATGTGGTTTACACCGGATACCAGATGTGATAATATTGATATGATGCGCAAGAATGAAGTGACACACTGATAGGTCGTGAATATGAAGGAAGAGAAATCAAAAGCAGGTTTAGAAAAAGTAGAATACCTACATAATGCCATTGATAGGAAGAAATGATAACTGTTTCGGAAGCACGGAATCGTTCCTATTCCTTCAAGTCATCTATTCTTTCATAAAAATTCACTGCTTGATTTACCCTAGTCGACTTTACTTTCTCCATCCCATCTTCTTATACATCTGTGTCATTGCTGTTCAAATCCGAACCACTCTAGCTTTGCTCTGCGTGCACATGCCTTTCCTTGCTTTTGTATTTTGCTTCACCACTGTACTCGGCTTTCTTTACCATGGTGGGCAATTTAACTTTGGTTGCACCCACAATGCCAGAATTTATAACGATAAGTGCTGCAAGAATTCTAAGTAGAAAGTAAGCTGCAGAATCTTAATTCAAGGCACTTCATGATTACAACAGATGAAAGAGCGCATCTCTGGACCCGTAGCCTCCCAGCTTTCCTTGCTACAATAGAGACCCTGTGCATCGGGCACACCTACCTTGTCCGATTTTAAAATAAAAACTATTGCTATCGGTTTTAGATAAAAATAAACTGCTGATTTCTTATTCTCATCAATGTGGGTAAAAACCATAGGCGATCTGCTGTTTCGTCAGTTTTGATCTCTTTACCAAAACATAATCATTGCGCTTCGACTGCACTTATATTGAGATTGTAAAATTAGAAATCCCTCAAGTGATTATAGAGGAAATTACGATGCTAGGTCTTATTTCTGGCCGATTTTAAATCATAAGAGAGAGCAAAAAGAGTTTTGCTCCATAGCTTTATTGTAAGCATTTCCAGAACAAAACATACATCTGGCTTTCAGTTTGGATCGAATTTGGTCTCAGAGGTACCAGATTGTTTCGGGGTGCACCCTTGCATTACAATTATTTGTGTCAACCTAGGCGCTCTTATCATCAGCCGGATCTTACTTTTTGTAATTTTGTTCAAGAACTGTCCGAAGTAATTGCTAAATAGAATACGCTGCTGCATTGAAATTCCGACTGGTTTTGAATCCATACGAACAGAATATGGTGCATCTCTGTATGTCTGTGTTAACTCAGCTTTCTTTTCAAAATAGGCTCCTTAACTCTCTGCCAGGTCTGTTTTTGCTTTATAAAAGGGAAATATCATAGCTGTCAGCGATAGGAAAAACAGCTGTGTAAAATTAAAACAACTGTAGACATAAAACCAAGAATACAGGTCGCAAATATGCACTAGTGCCACCTAATTTCGCGTTAAAGCCATTTCCATTGTAACGGAGGTATTTTTATTTATTAAATGTCTTGCAACTTCACTGCACTTTACTGAAACAGAGGTAACTCAACACTTGAGACCTAATTTCTAATCAGCAAGATAAGCCAATTAATAGCTTTTGTCACGTCGGACACTGTTAAGTTGACATTTGTCTGCGATTAAATCACACTTTAAATGAATTTGAGGGGATGTACTAATGACGGTGACATTTGTCATTTAAAACCAGCGCAATGGCATCGAGCATTGCACTGCCAAAACTGCATGTAATGATAGTTGTAATAAGTCCGAACTCTGAAGTAAAATTTAGTGCTTTGTTTTTGCAGCCATCGCTGTATTTTGCTACCATGGCATTGCAAATTTAACAGCAACTTGCAATTGCAGTATTGGAGAATTGGCTACGTCTACTTACATTATCATGTTATCAGTTGGCATCTGGTCCAACCCTTCCGTATTTGACGAGGTTACAGTGCAAAAAACCACCGCTGCTTTTAACCTTTAAGAACGAATCGCAGTCCATCGCTAAAAACACATGGTTTGGAGCAACCTGATACAAATGCAGGCCCAACGTGCCTGCAGCACTAGTAGTCAGATTTCACAAAAACACAAAATCTTAACTCGTGCTTGTGAATTTAGTACGGCATTGTCGGTTGCATATCTGAGCCAGCGAACTATGCACTGGTCTACACAATCTTCGTGCTGCTGCTTGTGGAATTGCGCACCAAATCACCAGGGGCCCAAACCATTGCCCAATTTGTAGGACGTCGCTTCGGCGTAGTTGCTCATATCCTCACCATCACTCTTAGCTTCCTGACTAGCCTCTACACCCTCTCTGTCAACGTCATTGGTGAGCAACTCCTGTCCTCCTACTTACCTTTTGTTAGTAGTGTGCATTGCATTGCATATGACTGTCATGAGAGCCCAAAATCAGTCATTTTAAAGCTGCGACCAAAAATGGCTGTGCTGCGGGTAAAGAGATGCGAAATGCCAGGTAAAAGTATTTGGAATGGGTGTTATGCAGCAATGCTATTAAGCTTTAGCAAACGCCAAACTGCACGACAAATGGGCCTCGCACCAACGTCATTCGTAACGGTGCGAACCAAACTCCTAATTCGTCTTAACTAACTAGTTAATTCAGCAAGCGATTTCTCTGAAGGGCAAGTTTGAACTTACGCTAATAAAATTAACCCAAAAACAGCCATATTAAGGCGTTTGGAAAGATGTACTGAGTCCTAGATCTAACCCAAAGCAGCATCAATTTTGCTGAGTGGATTTAATGTACGCGATCAATGTTTGTGCTCAAAGCCTTAAGGGGCGATAAACAGCCCGGATACGGTTGTAGCTTGCCTTGATGATGCTTGTGTCATCCCAAAACACAGAGAGTGGCATAAATCTGTTTGAATTAATGCAAATTTAGCATGAATTCTTGTACATGGTCAAAATAAGTGGGCTTTATGTGCTTTGGCATTTAAAATACCATCCCAGTACACAGTTAGCAAATACATCTGAACCAAAATCGTATCTGTTTTACATGCAACCAACAGAGCACAGGTTCTAGCTCCAACTGAGGGGCTGCCTAACAGCTCTTGCATTAGGGGCAAAAGCATTTGGATTGTATGGTTTCAGTCATTGTGCTTTATCTGCAAAAAAGAAGTTCACTAATGTCTCATTTAGATGATTGCCACCTCAGATTAACAGTTTATGCAGCCTGGTTGAATTGTTTTCTACTTAAATACAATGTGTGAGATAGTGATGGAAGGACTAGTTACATAGTTAATGCATGCGTTGATGTTCACATCTCGTTCGCAGTTTTTTCGAAGATTTTGGATTCCGTGACCCAGGATGTGAGCATGATGGCTATCGTGTCGATCGTCTTCATTCTGGTTGGTGCCATGGTGTTGGTGGCGCGACGCAGAAGCTGCAGTTCCATACTTTACGTTGTTATTACAACTCTCCTCCTCATTTGCGCCTTCTTCGTTTTCATTGTGCTAAACGTACCTACCTACACGCCATTCGGTATGTCTTCCTTGTGCCTGTAGTCGTTATGCGCTCTTCTAACCTAGTAGTTTGGCTGCTTCAGGTTATTTCGGCATAATAGGTAAATGTACGAAATTAGATTCTCGAAGGCTAAGGGTAGTGTGTGATGATGGGGTAGCAATCGCATAACTACAAGCATGCTAAGCCAGCCCTAAACAAGACAAAGCAAAGGGAATTCAATCAGATGCAAAATGCAAAAGTTAAACGTTTCGCCATTGGAAACTAGTTCAAATTTCGGGAAAATGGTAATGTCGCTAGTGTGTTTAAATGATACAGCCTTGTATATTTAGAGGAAAACAGGGATGATCAAGGCATACAGTCATGAATAACTATAGAAGGTGAGTTCTGATAACAAAAATGCCACTGACATAAGACTAACAAAGTTCAGTTATGTTATTTGCTAAGCAAAAGCGGCGACATATTGCTCCATCAGCACAAGTCGTTAAGCGGCTAGTTCACATATTTTGGTACCTTTTTAGTTGACACTCACAACATTAATGACCTTCCATACATTGGACTTTTATTGAACAGGTTTGTAATTGCATTCATGTGGAGACAAGCGGTTAATTTACGTGGTTTTAGAAGGAAAACATGGTAAACGCAATGCGCGTCTTGTTTGAAGATAAATTTACGACTGCATCATGAAATGGAATGCAAAGTTCTAGGAGAGCAGTGCATTTTGAATAAAAATATTCATTACTTTTCACCTTACAACATTATGGAATCGTGGATGGAAATATGCTACCCGACTCAACAGTGCTGCAAAAGAGCAACAGCAGTGACTAAGTTTTGATTCCTGCGAGTAATCTTAAGCTTTATTTAGGTAACGTGGACAGCCTCTACAAGCTACTGATGTGCTACAACAAGTCAAATCATGGAATCGGGAAATCCTTGATTATTGGATCCGATAGTGATTCCCTCAGCAATAATCTAATTAGCTTAATTCGTAAGTTCGTAATCTGTACTATAAGTTGGTCTTTTTTCTTCAGATGGAGCTTTTACCACCCATCTAGGAGTAGCTTATGAAAATAACTGACTTTCATGCTCTCCACAAGGTCACGTGGTGCTAGTGGCGCTTGATCAGGCACTATGGGAGACTTCGATCAGTTTACCGCCAAATCATGGAGCACTTGGTCTTCTTTTGGCCATCATCGTGGCATTTTGCATTCCCTTTGCATTTGGCATTGTCTGTGGTTTGGGATTTCGAGCGTTGGAATCAGCAATTTCCAATGCAGCTCTCCTTAACGAGACGCAAATTGCAACCGGTAGGAATGCACCTCCTATGGCTTACAAATAAGATTTTTGTGCATAAAACAACCTGCACATTAGTTCACCATTGCTCTCAATAATTAGAAGTGGTAGTGATTACGTGGTACATTTGATGCCAAATTCGGTTCATACCGATAAATGTTACATTTCAGCATTTAAAATTATCTTATTTATGGGATCGACATTTTAGGGATGAAATTTAAGTTGCTGTTTATCAAAATAAATTTTGTTGTTTTAAATTGTTGAAATCTTCTTGCTTTGCTTGGTTATTAAGCTAAATTTCTTGACCTAATTGTTGGGCGAGTTAGCTTCATTTCTGACCACGAATGAACTCAAATTGTAGTCTTCATGTCTGGGAGGTCATAGGACTCCCAAAGAAATGCAATTGTCAGGTGGCCTAGTAACGCTTCGTCAGTTAACGGGTCTAGCGATTTGTGCAACCACTTATCCTGTCTCAGCTTGATACTTTCCACTGTCAATATGCATTCCGCAGGATTTGGACTGGCTGCTCCAATGTATGCGTGGTTGGCTAATTTGTCATTCGCATGTCACATATTTGATCTCATCGAACAACTCCAGTTCCAAATTAATCATCGAACCCACGTTGTTTTTAAACCTTAAAATTAGTAGCAAATCGAATTTTGAAGTAGTAAGTAGTAGACGACAAACATGTCAGTGCGACGAGGCAATACTTATCTGTCAAAAAGCAATCGCTTAGGCCCTTGTTTCACTGTACCAACTTCAAAGTGAATCACATCGCAGCCTTCTCAACATTATGATCTTTTAGGTCTCGTGCTATTTGCGACTCCAATACATCTCCTGGGCAAGGGCGGTGTCTGGATCATGTTCATCGTGATTCTCTTGCTCCTCATAACCTCTTGCATTTTCAGCATCGTCGGCGCCTCATCAATCCTGTACCACGATGTCCTCACTACGTACATCAGAGTGAGTTGGTCTAAACGATGTTTTTGACACACTCATACAATTTTATGCTTTTGGTCACTGAGACTAATGGGTACTGTCAGACAGAGCAACCAAGACGTTTTTGTTCCAGTTTCTTTAGAGTAGGTCCACTCGCATGCCTGTTTTGTGTGGGCCCACTTTAATTCTACGCACGAATTAGGGGAAATGGAACTTAGAATACAAAGAAATTTTGTGAGCTTCTTTGACGCTTGTAAGCTTTGAAAACGAGGGATCAGAGGATTTTATTGAATGTGATGATGTTAGCTTATCAAAGGAAATAGAATGCAATACAATTTCGGATGGTAGCATTAGTAGGCAATGCTATTGACTCTGCCTCAAAATGAGGATTATCGCAGCAGTGATGGTTTCAACATCCAATTCTCATGTTGATCACTAGTCAGTGAAATTAGACAAAATTCGTGGTGCATGATTTTTAGGCAGACATAAGCTAATTAGTGTACCTCCATTTTTAAAACCGACACTGCTTCCAAATTTCACTCGAATTAGAATTCACACCGGTAATTACGTTTGAACATCAGTTTCGTTGCAGATATTCTCGCGTTCCGTTGCAACACTTTATGACGCATCAGAATAAGTGGGCAATTTTTTGACAGGATCATGAGAACTTGCATTCTCAACTTAGCAACCTGCAGCTTAAGTTAAAGGTTGAAATTCGTAATGGAGTGTGATAGTGATTTATCAATGACTGCAGTGATGCTGTTCTCCCTTTAGCCCTTCAAGAAGCAGGTGGATGGAGCAACGTGCCTCCTCTGTGGCAAGCACCGCGGCCATCTCGCAAGTCGACGCAACATCTGCCGCTGTCGCAGCATGCTCGAATGTGCTGCATGTCACACTGACACCTGGTACGTCAATGTCATAGGCTCGATATACTGACCCATGGCTCTGTTGATCTGCGCTGAGTGACCCGTAAAACACCACATTCAAATATTTTGCTGCATGCATGTACATACCCCTTGAATAATCACGACAGAATACAAAAGGCGAGCCCTGTTTGTTTATAAGCATTATAGCCAGAAGGACAAATATGATTGAAGAGCAAAACTAAAACAGATCACTAAGTCATTTATTGTGTCAAACAATTGCTTTTAATATCAAGCTGGGTGCGAGATCGTTTGCCTTTATTGCAATATTGCTTTCTGCAAGGCAACAAAAGATTCTGCTTATTAACTAAAAAGCCAACTTTTCTTGTAACTTTAGGTAGGTAGGCCTGAGTGATGCCTTTTTTGCGCTATGAATTATAAGTCCTAACTGACAGTCAATTAGGTTAATGACCTAAACGAAGAAAACAGTCTTAAGGATTGCAGCGAAAGTAATGCTGTTCCATTCAAGATGCGCTCACTTCGTACAAGGTTTGCACATACTAATATCAGTATTTATTGTTTACTTTCCATACAATAAACTTCACCTCAAAATGCAGACCCAATCCATTCAACAAGCGGTTTATGCATGACTGGAGAGCATCTCTTTTCTCTTTCCATTGTTTTGGCAGGATCAAAGAGGAATATAGGTACAGACCAGCCGCAACGTTAGTGTACGGCTGCCAGACGCACGGCACATTCCGCGCCTACACGGACAGGATGGAGAAAAGTGTGTTGCACATCGCTTTTACCGTGATGGCGGGAATGATACCAGTCTTCATTGTCTTTCCTGATATAGTGGTATGTTCTCGTCTCCATTTTTTTAAGTCATTGTAACTATGACATTGGATCACCGCTACCCAACTAATGCGGCGCAACATAGCTGAACTGTAATAAATGATAAAATATACAAACATTTGCTGCCTAATCTCTGCCCTAAACAAGGATAAATGAAATCGGAGTAGAACAAATGGTTCCATAAAATGAAAATGAGACTTGCAATGTAGTGCCTGAAATTAGCAGCATAGAATGGACAGGCGGACAGATATAGCAAAATGGAATCTTCCAAATGTCATTGGAGGGATGCGCTGAGAGCACATTTAAGAGACGGCATTTAGAGCCATACCTAATTCGGTAACAGTTCAAACTAGGTTAATGCTGAGGCGCCGCAATTTTTCTACGCCAATATGGCACATCTTCTCCAATGAAACCGCACTCCATTTAAGACTTGGACATCTGATACGTTTAATTCAACTTGTGATGCAAGCAAATCTACTCGCTTAAACGAAAATAAGACGAGTGTCTGTTTCGGAATTAGCTTGTTGTGAACAAAAGACTGATTACACTTAACTAATGTACAGTTTGTTCAGGTAGCACTGCCTGCCTTTCTCTTTCAACAACAACACATAATTCTTGAAATGCTGCAAAATGACATTAAGCTGCACTAGGTGGAGATTAGCCTGCTGAGAACAGCCCAAAATTGTGTTCGTTTTAGCTTTTTACCATAAAAGATTGACGCAACACGTGATATTTTTAAAATGTTAATAAATTACTCCCAATGCACTTAATTTTTGTGCAACAAATGTCAAAAGCTTAGAACTGCTTGCTGATTGAATGACTGGCTCACTACCCATGCAAATGTCAAAATGACTTATGATGTGACATGTGTTTCGTTAAAAGATTGTGCATAAGTCCGGTTGCTTTTGCCTCACACAGTTTAGGCTGATAAATTCACTGCATAAAGATCCAATTATACTAGTTTAGAGCAGTGCAGCATAACGCTTACTACAAAGCTGCGTCCTGAATTCGATACTAGGCATTATTTTTGCTTCCAGAGCAATAAAATTTCACTAAAATGGAGGATGTTGCAAGCCCTTAAATTATCCGTAAAGAAACTTTGTAATGTTGCCTGCGTTTTGGGGCAGCAATGCAACCCGGAACTTATATTTGCGTTTTAGATGACGAATATCCTATGCTTTGGTCTATGTGCACCCTTTGTAGGGTGCCTTTGTCTCAGCATTCTCTGGGCACGTCTCTCCAAAGCCGCACTTCTAATTGGCTACATCGTTAGTGCAGCGAGCTCACTCACCATCTGGTTTGTGCTTAAATACGCCTCGTCTTTAGGTGCGTTGCCGGCACTTTGCGCTTTATATGTAAACTTAGATGAAGAGATTTTTTCCTGTACAATTAATTTAATGCATTTTAGTTAACCGACGGCTTAGAAGGAAAGCAGAGTCAATTGCGCATAGGATTCATTGTCAAAGTAGCTCTATGCAAGCAAATGCGCATGGTCTAGGTGATTGGAAGGCGCTTTTAATGCCATCATTTTGGGCACACAGACTGAATGGCCCACTGTCCCAGTAATTAGGGAATAAGGACTTGAATAGCAGCTTATATGGGTTTTACTATCCAGGTGAAAATTCTTGTTTCTAACTCCTTCCATTTTCATTTTAACCCCAACCAGATGCTAAGCAGACTCAGCTGATAGGATTGGCAGTGGCATTTTTGGGCGGCTTTCTGCTGCCTGCATTGATCACTCTCCTCCACACCGAAACCCTTAAGCCTGAGGTAGCGCCTGGTGTGTGGGGCTGTGTACAGGAAATCGACAATCCCCTCGTCCCTTGGCCTGAGGTCTTTACTCGGTGGGTTGACAGAGCCATCGATTTTGCAGTCGCGTCTCTTAACGCTTAGTGACGCCTGCACGAGCGAAAACTTGCAACTATATTTATAAGCATTGCCATAATGACATACCTTCCGTCGTATTGTTTTTGTCCACATTGTCCGACGGGTAGACAAACAGATCTGCGCTTTTCCACGCGTCTAAGTGAGAAGAAGCCCACCCTGCTAGAGGTTTGCAGAGCTCTGGCGCCACTGCGCAATTTGATCTGGAGCATCGCCATTTTCAATTTTGTCGTATTTCTCGGTATCTGGCAGATACTTGGGCATGCCATGCAAACACTCGACTTCAACCGCTTCTGCTTCTTCGTATGTGTCGCTTTGTGATTCAAGAAACTGTCTTTAAATAACGAATGGTTATTAATCCAGTGTCCAATAATTATATCGTGCCAATAAATTTAGACCTGCAAGTGCCGTAGAGGTGCATTACTATTCAGTCTGTTTACACTCAAGTGGAAACATGATATTAGTGCTCTTTAAACTTCACACGATTTTATTCATAAGGTATGCAGCGGACGTGATGAGAATGACGTGGTTATTTCAATTTGAAAATTCCAGTTGCATTTGGCTGTGGTAATCGTCTTTATACTAAGTGCATGACCTATTTTAAAAGGTGAGATCTATTGAGATCTGGACATACCTATCAACTGCCTTCTGCCTCATCTTTACTCTGACGCCTCAGGTCTCTCATCAAGGAGCATATTTGAGGTGCCAACTGCGCAAGTTCCGGATGGTGATGAGGTAGTGCCGTGCTGCAGCTGCATAACGACTTCATTTGGCTTAGCTTGCAATGACAAATAGGCAGCAGTGTTTAGTATTCCTCAGGCATTATTTTGTGTATGCATTTGTCAACATTGACTTACTTGCACTCCGCTTTCATTGAATTCACTTCACACGATTCTTTTAGTGCTATGATCGCGATTCCACTAAAATTGTAGGAAAATCATACCGTGGTTCTGAAATCTACTAATTGTGCTGCAGATGGGAGTAATGGGAGGTTTGCTTTTTTACAGGCATTGGATATCTGACCTTCGCCTTGAAAGGACGCATAAATCGTAGACGTTGCTACATTAGAGGTAATGAACTTGTCACTGCTTCCAGAATGTCAGAACAATTGATCAAAGCAGCATCAGCAGCTTTGCGCACCAGCAATTACAACTGATTATACCCGAAGCATTCTTTGATGTGGCAAACAAGCGATAAACCAATGAATTCACGCTGAATATTCTTGGTACCTTCAACCCCTCCTGTTCGATACAACCATATCAGCGGCTGTTGATCTCCACATTTATCTCACAAAAGACTTTAATTTGCAGCTGGCTTCTGTGCATGACCTTTTCAAGTAATACAGGTTTGGGTATAATGGACAGCTAGACTAGAAAGCATGTAAAGCGTGTCGGGAAAGGGGCTCAATCATATGCATCCACGAGGGCTTGTCTCGTGACAGCCAGCATCCACCCTGGAATACGATAGGCCAAGAAATAAGCGAGTTTAACAGAACCAAGGTTGATTAACGGGTCGCCAACAAACATATTGCTTCCTAACATGTCGTTTGCACATAAATTTTGCTAAGCAACTTGGAACCAAACACACTAACTCCTATTGGGTTGAATCGACAAGTATTTACGCGGTCTAGGATAAGACTGCAACAAAATGTGCAATGATAGTACTCATAACGTGTACAATGCTGAATATGCTTTGAACATTTTGGACTCCTTTACTCTTCTACCCGGTTATCTGTGATGCCATAGTCGACGATGCAAAGTAAAAATCCTGGAAAATATATGAACGCAGGATAGACAGTAAAGACCTTCACTCGCCTCCAACAATAGACATGGCACAATGTTGGCGCTAGCAGCTGGTCTACAAACCGCAATCCGAATTATGCGTATCAGTGACGCCATCGAATCAAGTCACTTGCTCAAATTACGAATAAGACCACTAATTAGTTGGCATAATTTTCACGGCTTGTCTTTACTAAGCTCAAATAATTGCAGTGCACACTTTGTCAAACACGACAGCTACGCCTAAATTGTGCACATATGATGATATAAACACGTCGAAACAGTAGGCGAGGCACTTAATTTTAATCGCACTAGCCCTTTAATGCTGGAAATGGGCACCACAATTTTGGTGGTAAAGATTTCTCTATTTATCTCCTAGTTTTGCATAATTGAAATTATGAGCTGACCTATCCGGGCGATGAATAAAACCCTTTTTAAAAGCAGCACACAACTGAGCATTTGCTGGAAATGAACACGAGGCCACTATAGTTGCAGGGGACATAGAGAAAAGGATGTTTCCTTTTAGATAGGAAGCACCCGCCATGGAGCTGCATTCGTGACCTCGTCAGCTAAGAGCGCGATAACGAGTGAACCAAAAACACCGCCACCCTCACTAAGCTTTGAAAAGGAACCTTCGAGAATCGCTGCTTCCACCTCACTGAGCATCACATAATATTGGGAAAAAGTAATTTTTCCTGCTGCAAGGAGGAGGCGTCATGGAATGCATTCGAGTTCGCAGAACTATTTGTTTTTTGCAAAAGTTTGGCACTACATGAAGAGTTGAGGCGAGAAAATGTGAGCTTGTGGGTCATCACTGAACAAATAAGGGGCACACTTGCATGATCACCCATGGAATTCTTTAATTAACCTAAGTTGTCCCATGAGCAGTAACAAGAGTTGTCTTTTAATGAGAGAATCAGGTCTAATTTGCTTAATGCCGTCATTTTGACATGGCCTTCTTCTTAACTAAGCATTGAAACAGGGAAGATGCCTTATAAGGCCGGCTTGAAAGAAGTTCAAATTTCTGTAGTATCAGCGTAAAGATAGATACACTGAGGGCCAAGACGATCCACTCTTCACCTTTCAGCTACAGCCAGTCATCAAACTAAGGAAAAAGGCGATAGATGCATTGTAAATTTCGACATCATTCTCAAAAGACTGAGACTGGTCATGGGAGGACAGATGTTCGAATCGTGAACTAAAAGCCTAATGCTAGCCGATTTTAGCCGTATAGGTCAAAAAATGGAGCGCTGCATAAAATTAAGTAATTCAATAACCGCATCAATACTGCTATTTAAGTAAATTAAAGCTCATAAAGCGCTATTTTACCTATAACAGCTATAGGATTGTAACCGAAGAGAGTCTGCATTTTACGAAAAGGGAAATTCGATAAAATGCTGGCCCTTACTCGGCGATACTAACAGGTTTGGCCTTAAATTCAACAAGGAAGTAGATGCTTCTAAGGATGACGCCATCACCTACTAACATTGATTGTCGACTGCGTTTCTATTTCTTACGCAAGGTTGCTTTAGTTCTTGTCATCCATCACTATACAGATCCGCACTCATGTTTTGCCTCTCCTCGTTGACTCTTGCAAAGTCCACATTCGCTCTGGATCTACAAAATACATCTTGATTATCATTGTTAAAACTTACAAACAAGCGTTAGTGGACAACCTTAACCATCTGCAGAAATATTCGGTCGCTCAACTAGCCACCAAGCTTGTAGGTTTACGTGGTGCCTACATTGTGCAGTCACACTCGTTAACAATCCTGACGACTTCGGACGCGGGGCCGTGTGTGGGCCACAAGTGGAGAGGATGTCCTTGTGTCCATTGTCAAATCATTTGCATGGAGGGGAAAGCAGAGGAGTCGAAAGGTGAAGTTTAATGTAGAGACCCAAAAGTGGGACATTGGCGATGTTGATCAAGGAAAACTGGAAACCTTTTCATTCAAAAACAAGAAAGTGGAAAAATTTGAGTGCGAATGAAGTGAGAAAGCACACATCGGCAATCAGGAAATGCAGAAAAGAAGCGTGCGCTTGACTTGTGCTGCTTTGGCAAAAGCGCTGGTCGTCTTGGTTGCATATTGGCCTTAGCATTTTCAGCATTTGCCGTTACTGATGCATCCATAACCCCGGAACGGACCACTGAAGTATTCGCTAGCTTCACGCTGCATATAGTCGCGAAAGTCCTTGCCCATCCTCTCCTTACATCCACCACATTAGTCGCAGATTTCAGCATAGCACCGAGGACTCCGCCACTTCATACCTCTTGACTCCCTTCCGAGGATAGACGGAGTTTTCAAAACCATGGCACAGTGACTAGGAATATGTGCAGCTGCAGGATGCATTCTGACAATCGCAGCCAGTATTTGTGCCAGAATGACACATAGATAATAACATAACTGAAATGCTGATTGCTTTGGGCAACAAAAGCCACCGACTGCGAGACAGCCACACGCAATGGCAGAAGTCGTCCCTTACCACATCGCAGTAATGTAGTATTCGACGACCTTGGTATGCTCCTCGATAGAACTTCATGGCCTGGTCACACCTCACTGGCCCAGGCTTATCTGTTTGCCAACCACAATGCCCTTATGTTTGCCTGCGTTACCTTTATAACATGTGCATTCGGAAGGTGTTACTTTCCATCCCATGCGTAATTTATGGTTTATAATGTGTGATGAACAAAAATATGGGTTACGCTGTTTTCATAGGCGGGCCGCATTATCAATGGATATGGATTTGCAATGCTTTGTCTCATTTTCCTATTAATTGTTTCCACTATCAATGTTTCGTAGTTCCTACGCAATCAGATGGCAAACTCAACTTTAATTTCCACAGTTCAGGCTAATCACGCTTGAGGATGGCAGACTTTATCTAGCAAAGATGCGAAGTTAAGCGACCTCGTAAGTAATTGCATGCCAACAAGCGTCATGAATGCGATTTCCAAATAGATGGCCCAATATAGCATGTAACAGTGGCACTAAAGATTCGTCTACGGCCTTTTGAGTTAGTGTTGTTCATAAGTCTTCGACTTTCTATATCAAATTATGCACACCTTGTCGTTGTTTCTTTGCGCCGACAAGGACATGCGATCCATTTGGAGCTGCTGATTCGCACTTTGCCTTTTTTTACGAAATCAATCGCTGACATCAGAGATCTAGTGTGCTATCGAATAGTGCTGACTAACTAACACACCAGATGAGGCTGTAGCGCTATTTTAAACTGAACCACTCCCAAATTACCAGCGTAGGCTCCCAGTTTTTACATTAAATGGAAGCACAAACCGGATTTGTGTGAACAAGAATTTTGTGTAAGACATACAAGTAAAATGGAAATAGGGATGCAGTCCTGAATAAGTGTAACAAACAGAAGTAGCTCAACGTCTTGCTTGAATATAACTAAGGCAAAGTAGCTTTGTAAATGAGCAGGATCTGTCTTACAGAACTGAGGTAACATGTTTGTTCAAGTATTTACTCTTCCCAGTCACTGAAGGTTGCATAGGGAATAAATTAAACACAGACTTTGCTTAAACCATTTGCCATGAGTCGATCAATCTGTAATTCAATCAAATGCACGCGCATGACCTCTCTCCCTTTTCCACCCACCCACTCTTCCTGCCCTTCTCACATGACTGCGTCGGCATCCACTCTGTACATTTTTGTTCTTCTCCCTTTCTCTTATTCCCACCACCTAACGTCACCCTCACTTCCCTTGCGTTGGTCCTGCATCAACCCAAAAACACAATGCAAAATGCAGTTGTCCTTGAGCTTGCCAATGCATTGCAAAGGGCAATATTCTAACAAACACCAATGTCATTGCATTCGACACCACCACCAACGTGCGAGGTATGAATCCTGCAGTTAAATGAGCCACAGGTTGAAATAGAAGGTAAAAATGGAATGCTATGACAGACAGGAGCTCAGTTCTAATAAATCAAAATGCAAAGCTCAATGCAGCAGCTGCAGAATGACTGCTCAATACGTCCACAGCTAACATCTGTCTGATGAGAAATCCCCCTTACAATGCTCCAGTAGTTGTAATGTTTACAATAATGACACCAGTTGGGCTAATAATTTGTATTAGCCTAAATTGCGTTCATGAACCAAAAAAAAATCAAAATTATTCATCACTAATTCTGCAGTTCTGCAAATTAGCAAAGGACAAATGGCAGTGGCCTCAATCTGTGAAGAGCAGACAATAGAGAACCGCATTTCTCAAGCCCATTTATTCCGATCTATTTTACTGAGACTGATCATGGAAGGATGGATGCCTGACGGGTGAACTAAAGGCCTACTGCAAGCCAACTATAGCTGTATGGAGCAGAATGGAACATCGCATACAATTCATCAACTTAACAACTACAGAGACATTGGCGATTAAGTGGGTTGAAGCAAGTAAGGGTGTATTTTAATTTTAATAACCCTTGAATTGTAGCTGAATAGAGTTTATGCTTTATAAAAGAAAGACTAAATAAAGTGTTAGGCTCTATTCATCGCTACTGATGCGTTCGACCTTAGATTAAACCAGTGTGTGTATCTCGAATGAATTGTTACATGATCAGGATGACGCTTTCACCTACTAGCATCGAATACTTTCCTGCATTTTTCTTATGCATTTTTTGCCAGTTCTGCTTCGGTTCTCGGCTTCCAACTTTATATATGTCCGCACTTCTGTTCTATCCTTCCTTAGTGGCCCTTGGGAAGTAATCATTTTCTCTGGAGCTACAGATTACCACATGTAAGTAGCAGTCAAAAAACTTTAGACGAACGTAAGTGAACAAACCTGGTAAACGTAACGCCCTTAACCGCCTAAGGAAGTAGTCGGTCAGTCGAACAGCTACCAGGCTTGCAAGCGCACGTGATGCCTTACATTGTGCAGTTGTACCCGTTGGAAACCCGGACGCTTTCCAACGCGGGGTAGCGCACGAACTGCAGACAGTGTAGTCTCACCTTTAACATTATGGAACGACATTGACACAACAACTGTTGGATTTACTTAATAAATCATTAATAAATTCGTGTAGTGATAAGGCTTCGTGATTCACTGTTACTAATTTGTTCGTCCTAATTGATGGAATACTGGCATCGGCCTTTCAAATTGTAGCATTCAATTTATAGTTTAGTCGTAGCACTACACACGCGTATCTGTTGATAATCCAAGCCACCGCATATTTTGCCAGGCGCACATTTTAAATCACCAATAATGTAGCGAAGGAAATATGACACCCATGGAAACCCGCATGTCATGAAGGTAGCGCAGTCATACATAAGGGCATTGTGGTTGACAAAGAAATGAGCCAGAGGCCAGAAAGGCGTGATTAGACCAACGGTCCATTGATCGGCTTGAGGGCGTGGACCCTTTTTCCATGAAGTTCCAAAAAAGTGCACACCGATTTCGGTAGGTATCAATTCAATTGAGCGTTTCCCAAATAAACATGTCAATCGATTTCAAAACGCAATGACCTGAAACAACGAAAGCAAAGAGCTCAGTATGAAATGAGGCGATTCGGAATGCAGGGTTCCCCACAACTCCATGTGGTGTCAATCGATAGGCACGAATACTATAGAATTTTCTCCTCGAAAATGTTCAAACTAAAATCTTATCACTCACAAATAAAGAGTACTGCATCCTTCTTGCATTTAAATACTTAATATTACACCTTTACATCAGTAAGGCTGCGATGTAAGCATGCGAGTTATTCTGCGTCTCCGAATCACAATTAAATCATGAAATCAAACATTTATCGCTGCCAACTGTTTTGCGAATTGGTCGCAATAACCTGCAGGAGAAATCATTCTTTTATAAAGAATAGTAGTTGCCAATAAACTACTGTTATGCTCTCGTAAGCTGGAAAGAGTATGCTAATGAGCGAACTACCAGTATGGGAACCATGACGCAGTGCAGTTCATTGATAGCAAGTAACTCTGCTAGCTGGGCTGTTACTGCGATGATTTGAATGAAGGGCCTACCATTGCAAAAGAAGTCTCAAATGAAGGATCTCAGCTCATATACTTGAGTATTCGCGTGTAAAACGCAGTGTCCTGCTAAAACACTAGCAAAAAGCGCGTTTAAATGAAACGTCACATATTTTTTCCCATTTTTGCACTCAGATTGTGAGAGATCCAACATTCTTTGACACATTGGGTACCAATAATCTTCTCAAAGAACGAGGATCTGCCACAGGCCTTGGATGGAGTTAAAAATCAACTAGTGGTACCACAGTCATTACAGAGATTTGGCATAAAACGCACAATAGAGGTAAGAGTTGAGGCATTAGCTTATTAATAAGTGCATAGATATA
Source organism: Taenia hydatigena (assembly GCA_036345935.2). Taxonomy (NCBI): domain Eukaryota; kingdom Metazoa; phylum Platyhelminthes; class Cestoda; order Cyclophyllidea; family Taeniidae; genus Taenia; species Taenia hydatigena. Next base: position 60,293 of record JADWOT020001293.1, on the reverse strand, counting down.
TTATTCTTCGATGGTCAACTGAGCCTCAGACACCACGCATTCTAACACAAATCGATCGCATGAGCTTGCACATAGCATTTAGAGGCGCGGCTTGAAAAACCTAGGATATTACATTTGCTGATTACAGACACGTGGGTATCGTTGGAGATAAATCCATTAGAGACCAAAAAGACTCGCTTTTTATCGTTTTACTGCAGTCATGCTAAAAATCTAATCGTCAGGATTAGGGAATGCCTGGTGAATGCGTCAAAAATTTGAAAGACATTTTGATAAGCCTTAAAGACACAAAGATTTCAGCGGAAACGGCCTCACAAGGATGATCGCCCAGAAACCACGTTGGTAACAGGTGTCTAGTATCATCTATTTAGGAATTCCCTTAAAGTCTCACAAACATTAGGAAGGAATGATAAATCGTTTATCACTAAAGTGGTGCATGACGAAACTATGAAATTTGGGATTTGGGTGTCGGCTACTTGTGTAGCCGCTGCAATGCATTCGTTATCTTCAAGTTTCCTGAAGATGAGCCTAGCATTAAAATGCATACCTAATGATAATTCAAATGTTCCTATAAGTGGAAAGTCTAATATTTTTGTGCTACATAATTTTGCTCAAGAATAATTTGGTTCGGAAATAGATAGTTTAATCGTAGCAGAGCCAATCACGGAGATTAATCAGAGGACAGTTGGGTGTAATCGGAGCAGCTAGTCAATGGACTGCGTAATAATCTGATTCCTTTTCTCCGAAATCCTAAACAAGAGCGCACCGACGACAAAAGTTGGTACACTACCGCAATGGGATCAAGGAGCATTGTGGCCACTGTGTCAAGTTGTCCTTTAGTAGGTAACCTTGGTTTTTGAGGCGGCGGAAGTTTCAAGCAGATCACTTACAATGCTCCAGCGTTTGCATCGCCTAAAATAATGGAACCATTTAAAACTAACAATTTGTACCAGCTCAATATGCATTCATAAATCCGAAAAAAAATAAATGATCATTACTGATTCTACTGTTCTACAAATTAGCCGAGGACAAATGATTGTGATCGCAATCTATGAAGGGCAGACAATAGGGAACCGCATTTCCCAATCTACTTCACCGAAACTGATCATGAGAGTATAGATGCCTGACCAGTGCGCTACAGCTCTAATGTGAGCAAATTATAGCTGTATGGGACAAAATAAAGTTTTGAATACAATCATTAACTCAATGACTACAGAGATATCGACAATTAAGTGAGCTGAAGCAAATAGAAGTGCGTTCTAATTTTAACAACCCCAGAATCGTAACTTAATAGAGTTTATACTTTGTAAAAGGGAACATAACAAAATCCTAGGCTCTCTCAATCGCTGCTGACACGTTTGACCTTAAAGTCAACCAGAGTGTGTGTGTCTTAAATGAATCGTTACGTGATCAGAACGACGCCTTCACTTGCTAACATTGATTTCTTTCCTACGTTTTTCAGGTACAATCTTTTGTGAGTAGTTGCTTTAGTTCCTGACTCCTAACTTTATACAAATCCGTATTTCTGTTCTGTTTCTCCTCATTGGCCCTTGAGAAGTGATTATTTTCTCTAGGTCTTTGGATTACCGCTCAGGATTAACAGTAAAAAAACATTTTAAATGCACGCAAGTGAACAAACCTGGTAACCGTAACGCCCATAACTGCCTAGAGAATTAGTGAAAGAGTCGACCAGCCAACAAGCCTGCAGATGCACGTAATGTCCTACAGTATTCAGCCGTACCCGTTGGAAATTTGTACACTTTCGAATGTAGGCAGACGCGAAGTAGCGCATGAGCTACAAGCAGCGAGAATGTGTGGAGAAGTAAGCAGAGAAGCGGAGAAATTTTAAAAAATGGACTTAATATAAAGGCTAAAAATGCAGGACATTTGTAATGCTGGACAGGAAAGCCTGTAAACATTATCATTAAAAGACGAATAGGGAGGATAGCATGAGTGGGAATGCAGTGTAAAGGCACATGCTGATGATGATGAAATAGAGGGAAGTGCGGGAGCGGATTATGCCATGCTGACGTAACCGCAAGTTGTGATAGTTATATTTTGGTTACCAGCAAAGCAAACATAACCCTAGAATGGTTCACTGAAGCCTTCTCTGGCTTGATGCTGCATAAAGTCATAAATGTCCCTGAATATTCCATCCTCGCTTTCATTTCAGCAGCCGCAGTCTCCAAATTAGCGGCCCTACTTACCATAAGAACCACTGCTTGTGCTTTCATGTTTTTCTTTAGCGGAAACACAGAGTTTTCAATACTATGACACGGTAATTTGAAGGGGGTTTGGTTGCAGACTTCAGCTTGACATCTGTGGCCAGTTTTGGCACCAAAATTCGTGCACAGATGACTGACATAGAGGAAACGTTAGTCGTTTTGCGTTCGCTTACCTATTTGCTCTCTTGTTCTTCTTTGCTTATTTAGTTAGCCAGTTTGTGAAGGTGAAATCAGAGACTAAACGAGGCAGCAAAGCCAGTATCGTCTGTCTAGATTAACTGACATCCTCGCCTATCCCTAAATCTCATGACCGGCGCGACTCTAGCTCTATTTTTTAATTACCCATCCGCATATTTATTCCTTCTTCTTCTCTTCTACTTGTGGAATTTGTAGTAGTTACTTTGAACCGTATATAAATAATATATGAAGCTGGCTAAGCCTGTATACGATGCTCACAGGAGGCATTTAAATCGTAAAAACAAATTTCTTCAAGTCGCCGAGAATCCGAATGTAGGCAATTTGGTAATGAGAGTGGGTAGAGTTGGTGGAAGGAGGTAAAAGTGTCAAATTCAGGCCTGTATTCGTAAATTTGCTTGCCCTTAAGCCCAGACGAATTTGAAGTCAGGGTTTAAGCACACGTGAGATTAATGGAAGATTAAATGCACATGTAGAATTTGTGTGTGATTGAAGAAGTTTCAGCTAGCAGTGGTTGCAGCTCAAGCAGTTGATTGTGTTAAAAGCCATGTCACTGTTTTTTGCAGCGTAGAGATGCAATCATTTAAGCCTTCAGTGAGAGACAACTGAATTTCTATGCATACGCATCAATGTCGGTGCTACAACGGCTTAAGCCTGAAAACAGCAGGCATTCTTGAAAGACAGTGTACGAATGGAATTATTGTGAATATTGTTGAGCTGACTTTACACACTACGATAGAGCGCATGCATGCCAGTTTGGCTATTAAAGTGGACCAATGAAGTGTATTAGTCAGATTAAATAGGTCTCGAATCGAGCCGACGCGCTACAAACTAGCGCAATGCTTTTATGCTGGTAAGCTCAGAGTTGGAAGGTTAGCATTTAAAGAAGTAGCACCCACCTCGGAAATTCCTAATTAATAATTAGTGAGAGAGCAATAGGATTTGGCGGAAGGTTTTGCTGCTACAAATACGAAAGCGCGGTTGGGCAGCGGAGTTTTTGGAGAGGCTGTTATGAAGGAGAGGCAAATAGTCGCATCTTAAATAGTTAGCAAGATTAGGCAATAATAAACGAACCTACTACTTTTGCAAAAGAAGGAAGTAATGAAACGAAGCTTGAAAAAGTGTGTTGGTCAGTGGTGATGGCACGTTGTCTATTAGAGATGCGTGCTGAAGGAGCAAGTGAAAATTATTGAACGTTTTAAACATACATGGGCTTCTTTTATTACAAATTAGTTTACCTGATCCGCGACTAATTATTCCTTACCATCTGGACGCATTGTGATTTTGACAGCAAAATTGCGTGCTTTTACCCCCAGCGCTCTGTATTATTCTGGGTGCCAGCTAAGTGACATACAAGGCAGCAATGTTACGGCCAGTTGCTCACAAGCCTAATTTCTCATCTTTATTAATAACCAGTAACTTTTTATAACTTTTTGGTAATATCTTGTGTTGTTATGGTTTATTGCGCTGCGGTGCAACTGATCAGTGTGCGATGTTCGAAGCCTAGCATTAAGTTTTGTCCCTTAAGGGACTTAAATTCAGGCATTAGTAATTAACAGAAATCCGTATTTGATGCCGATGCGTTTAACGAACTTTGCTTCCCCGAAAATGCTAAAAATGGGGATGTGGATCCAAATTTTGACAAACAAGAGTGTTACGCAATCCCGTAAGATTCTGAGCATGAAAAAATCTCTGTTCATAAGGTGTTGTTAAAAGGGAAGCGATCAGCGTAGCCTTAGTGTCAATGACACCGAGACAATGGTCGAATTCGTGGGTGCTGACTAGGCTGACCACTATAGAGTTCATTAAAACAACTATTTTTCTGTCAAATACGAAATCAAAGCAGACCACACTGCGATTACTGTGTATGTCAAAAATAAAATTAAAATCGTGTAGTAACAAGAGGAGAATTGACCATGGCTTTTTTCGTAACATCGTGGCGAATGTCACCTTTCGTCCCACTCAACGGCTGTTTTGCACCGATCCCTGCAAGTGCACTATGACCCAATAAATAATGACGAAATCTAGTTCTTAGATATTCGAAAATACTCCAAGACTGCAATAAACTCACACTCCACAGATGATTGCACAAGCTCTTAGGTCCCTCAAATTACAATTTTGTCCTGCAACTTGGCTTCTGGATCTTTTAAAGTTACAATTTTCTAAACATCCCCCCTATGTTGTCTTGATGCTAAAAGACCGGTCTGCAAAGGGTGGTGACATAAGCATAGGGCTGAATTTTTTTCGGTCAGCATGCATTAACTTTAACCAAGTTTGTCGTAGCAAGACATAATTATTTGGATGACAATAAGTAAATGCAGAGAGCTTATTTTACCTCATACATAAGCTCTCATCGAAATGTCTGCAAATATCCATTTTCTTTTTATTAGTTGTCTAGCCTAATTTGTGTGGCATGCGTACTATGAACAAGCTTCTACTGCATTCTCTCATTGATTAAATGTCGAATTTTATTTGTATCCCGGATTTGAGTCATGTTCTCATTACCGACTTTGACCAAGCGCAAGAATAATACCATAGAGAAAGAGATCAAGTGCCAAAAAGAGGGTCTAGCAAAAGAAGTGGACGAGATGTGGTCGCAAAAGATGAGGAACGTGCAAAAATCATCGTGAACCCTGCAGGATTCATCTCGATCCCATCGCAAGCATAGATATGAGAAGCGTCTAATACCTTTCAAGTCGTTGTCGCCGTTTTATTGGTACTAAGTAAACCATAATCAAAACCGATGCTTCTAGGTTCAATTCCACCTCCTTATAAAGTTCGGCGATTTAATTCTAATCAAAGAATATTCATATCCTGCTTCTTCTTAAGCACAGTGGCACTTTTTAGTGGACAGCTAGACAACACGAGTATTTTAGTTTCCTCTATTAGGCTCTATCTTTGATGGTGCGTTTTTATGCTTCCAAACCAGATGGACAACTTCATATACGTCTCTCCTATGGCAAAGGAGCACACCATCCTTCATGGTGGCATTGTACCTAAACGTGTCTACGTCATTCCCAATGTCACTGATCCCTGTGCCTTTACCTCAGACCTTGCCCGTCCTGATCCAGATAATAATAAGTAGGGTAGCTGATTAAATTTTCCTAAATAACGCAACTAGGATACCGATCAGTTGCATTAAACAGTCTCTTGATTGGCTCATTTGAGGTGTAAGAGAGGTTTTGAACATTTAGCTTCAGTTGTCGGATAAATTGTCAAATCGGATCAGATTTAGTGGACTTTGATCAAGCACTCTTTGAGTAGACTAGATGTCAGCAGGTACGAAAAATGTGCACCAAATCAGTCAATTTTGCGATATTGATAAGAGCAGGACCGAAATAAATGTCATCGACTATCTTGCACCGCAGATTAGTCATAAATTTTACTGCTGCATATGACGCCAACTAAACTTGGCTAGGCCTCCTGATGAGCATCCTGCCAAAGTGGCAAATAAAATTTTCCCAGTCGAATCTGACTCGGGTTGACATCTGCACCCGAGTCGAACTCTATTTTAAAGTGTGACTGAGTTTGCAACCTGGAAAACAACCACCCCATTTAGACACCATGGAGTATTATGCAGCCAATTCGGCACTTAATTCAGTTCAATTTAACGTTGAGTTTTACTGATGCTAATTTGCTTTGGTTGTTTACTAATAGCTATACACATTACTTGTTCAGAGTTTCAGATGCGCCCTTACACTTCTGCTGTTCCTAATGAATAGCATTGATAGGCAACATTGGCAAAAAATCCAAACGTGTATGCTTTTAAATTTAAGAGCAGACTATAGTAAGCACAGTTTTATTTAAAACCATCAAGAGATGCAAACTATACATCACAGAATTGACCGCATAATCGCTTTCATTTTTAGGCAAAAGACAAAGTTAAAAGACACTGAGGATTGCAAGTAAAATAATGCTTTCAACTTTTCTGCCGCATACGAAGCAAAGTTAATGAGTAAACACTTATTTTGCTTGCTAAGCAGGCGATAGTTGTATTAGCAACTCTAAAAGTCGAAAAAAAAATAATTTGAATAGCTATATCGTTAAAGTTAATGACCAAGCTATACTTACATTAAACTTAACTGCATGCTGAAAAAACGACACCTCAATTCACAATTTTGATATAGCTCGTGTGAAATACCAACTAAAGCTCATGCAAATTATAGCGACTAGTAAATGTAAATTTTAATAGGTTGTTTATGCATTTATAATCGCATCTATGCACGTATCAAATGGAGTTCGACTGACCGATCGCTACAGTAGGTCTTTACATTTTGTCAGCCTTGAGTCACAATTTACATGTGGATTCCTTCTTTTGGCAGCCATGTTAGAGGAATGGGGCAACTCTTTACGGCACAGAAACAAAATTTTCATCTAGTGACACTGTTAAGGCATATGTTACAAGAAAACTTTGAAATGTGGCCATAAACTAAAGCGTTAATATTGACTAATTCTTAGAGACATAAGAAGGATAAATACTCAGGTTTCGCACTCGAATTTGATTGTCTGTCAAAAATGACTAAAGTAAAAATTGCATGGATCATGCGTCAACTTTGGTCGGATATGATGTAAAACCTTTTGAACTGTTATGTGGCTCTCAAGCAAATGAGTGGAACTACATATGCATCAGTGACAACAAACTCACAAAAGCTATTAGGTGCAGGAAAAGTGCGCCAGTGGTGCGGACGCATCACTAGGCGAGTAAGTTCAAGCAAGCTGCAAGATGAGCAAAATTACCATGTCCTTAGTTTGCAATAATATTGTAGATTGGCTCTTTCTATTGTGCACTCTTGCAGCACTATAACATCTACTAGATCACTTCAGACCTCGTGCGGCTACGGCGACATGTTCTGCACTATCTTCTAGATCACCTCAAGATCCATCAGCAATCAGCGGCACTTAGTTTATCCACCTGGCGCGACTATTCATTCTTTGGAAAGATTTTTTGTTCAGTATTATTTCCTTCTTCAAATGGTTACATCCAAATATGCCTATTCAAATTAAAATCACCTATACCATTCACTTGCCTCCGTCAATACGAATAATAGCCTATATTTTAAAGGGTCTCGGGATGCTAATAGCTAGCTCGAGTTTAACCGATGTCAACGTCTGCGTATGAGACCCTCCTCACTAACTTAAAACAATAAGGATGCAAATTTGTTTAGTGATCACTTCCAATTTTTCATCAACTACTCAACAAGGCAGCAGCATTGCCTTTTACGCGCAAAATGCTAATAACCTGAAACTGCGCACGAACCTGTACTAGCACTTTTCTACGTGGTGGCGATCTAAAGGCACTTAATTAATCTGCCTATCTCTACCAATTAACATCTTAAATGCTACTTAAAGCCATAAACTTGTTACAACCTCTTGACTAAACCACTGCGTGCCGCAAGTTTCTTTATTTCACGACTTCACACAACAATGCAAACAGCTAACAGCACATTTGTTTTAACAACAAAGCAACTTTAGCGCCACCACCGAATACATCCTTTAAAACGTAAGCGCCTGACTTCTATGATTTAGAAAAAAGCCTTTGATGCCATTTGGCGGAACACAGCCCATGATCCAAGAAAACTTGATAGCCTTTTGTTGAGTGGTTAGTTTTCTAGCTGTTAATAAGCATTTGCACTGAGCATTTAATTCATAGCCTTAGGTGACAGCTTTCACGTGCTACTACTTCACTTTAGTGCAGCCCTTAACAGGTTTGCTAATTTAAAGCCTGTCTATAATAAATGAGGAAAGAGATGAATGCGTGGCGTCAGTGATTTTTGAAAAAAGGCGTAAGTCGTCGAATATGGTAATTATTGGTAAGTTTGCTTTAAAATACTCTTGCTTTAATTTTATTCTGTCCAAACTCGATTAGCTTGACTTGGAAAAGAAATATGTACCTCTCACGAGTTTTCCATCGCACTAATTGGAGAAGATGCCACACTTAATTCCTAAAGTTGGTAGAAATGGCTTTCCTTGCGTGCGGCTAGCTACGGAAGTGCTGGCTATCATTTTTATACTAAATTTTGTTCGGTAAAGTGAATAAAGCAAGAAAATGTAAAGGTAACTTTTCTCTTCTGAAGGCGCCTTATGCTCTACCATCCTGACTAAATCTAACTTATTCCTTCGCATTCACTTGTCCTGTTTCTCAATTTTTACATTTTTTCCAAATTTTCCTCCTTTCAACATGCATTCATTCGCAAATAGCGTCCATGTAGAATGACTCCACTAACAATTTTCAAAGATCTTTATGATCTCATGCATTCTGAATAATCGCCGATACAATATAATGTGGCTAGCATCGCAAAGATCAGTGGATAGCTAAATTGCACGCATATGAGGCGGTTTTCATTATTCGCTTATGCAATGACTGTTGGATGCAGGTCAATTGTGAACGCTGAAAGAAATCTGTTTCTGGCAGAAGTTTATTACCTTTTTGGCAAGTTCTATTGCCAAGAACTGCTTGTACAGCCACAGTTCAAGTTCAAACGTGACAAGGCCTTTGGCACACTACCTTTGTCCCAAAAATGCCAAAATCCACGTAACAGTATTTTCACTGCATTATAAATCTTATTTACAACTCGATAAATCAATATTCTAGTTCAAACCCAACTTCATGGGTGACATTGCTCAGCGTGGAAGAGCAGCATTAAATACAACAATCGTCTCATGTTGAGCGCATGGCTACTGGCGACGGCCATAGCTAGTTGTAGATAGCCGTGGGGATAAGGTAAGTCAGCCAGCACTAAAACGCAGACAAACGAGTATGTAGTCATTACACTTGTATTCAACTGCACATGGTATTTAAAAATAACAATAATTTGTGAGATTGCCTTCAACTACTGATGGTGCACTGTTACCGCGTTGTTGCTAAAACTACTCAAACCGCCGATGAGAATTGACGAAATGCAATGCGGCGTAATGCTGACGTTGTAATATCAACCAATCTACAATTTGTTAGTTTCGCACAGTTAGACTTTTTCATATTAGCTCTAACGCAAAATCTGTTCATCTTTACGCTAACAGCCCTTGCTTAGTAAATGCGACCGCCAAACTAAGCCGCCAGTCCTAATTAACAGGAAGATGAATTAAAATACAGATCGCTAACTCACCAATTCTGCCGACTTAATAGTAATCATGGTCACTTCGGGCAAAGAATGCGAGCCAAATGTCTGTAAAGTAAAGAGAAGTAGAGCGTTATAATATAAATCATTGTGGAATATGCATGATGAATTAGGCAACACCTACAGAAATGATGAGAGTGCATGTGTTCTTGCAGTGCCTCTAGCGCCGTAAATTCTGCGTAGCACTCGGTGCAGTAAAGACGTATTTCTGAATCCTCCGTTCTCACCACTGCAGTGTGGTACAATAAAGCATAAGAATAAGTAAGGTTTGCATGAGTTGCCGAAGCTGTGGCTGAGCAACAGAGCTCACGCTGAATTCAAACTCACTATTATGTGTTCCGATGAAATGATGGAGGTATGAATCAAAGTTTTCGAATGAATCGAGACACACGCAGCACAAATTGTGCTTCCAGGCTATTTTTGGAGTTTTAAAATAAAGTGCTTGTGTTGATTTCGGCATAGATAACAACAGAAACGAAGAATAGATAGAGAATCTATCAAATTTGATCACCTTTTTGGTGCCGTAAGAGAAACCCGAGGGTATCGTAGAACCTGGAGCAAACCGGAAATCGGGTCTCATAGGAGCCGAAATGTATCAAATATCTGTAAAATGAGATGCTGAAGCCATGTTGCAATCTGCCCAATCTGGCCATGTGTTGCGCAACCCTTCATCATTAGTGTTAAGGCGCGCTCACTCAATTATCAACAAGTATTACCATTCATGATCTGACCTTAATGGGCAGACCTTTGCATAAGGCAATGCTATTACTTATATCTGTACTCATGTAGACATTAATGTATGCGCATATGGAAGCGCATCCTGAACTCATAGCCTGCTTACCATGATGCACACGATCCAAGTGTGCGAAGCATAAAGCAATGCTATCAAATGGCGTTCTGCACCTTCTACACCTGTAGATACACATTTCGGCAAAGACGAAGGCGAGTTGTGCGAGTTTCTGGGACAGAGCCTATGGAATATGAAATGAGCAGTCAAGGTAGCTTCCTGGATCTGTCCTCATTCGTGCATGCAATTAAAACGCTTTGGAGCAGTAATCACGTGTTTGGTTAAGACTTTAAGCTACTCAGGCGCGCGGTTAAAGTTTGATTTACCGGAATCGCTTACTTCTTCAATACGTGCTTTTGATAATGAGTTCTTTTACAAATTCAGCTTTCATGCAGAAGGTAGGATTGCGTTGATTGCAAACAAATCCATCTCCCTCTACTTCTCTCCCAGATACTAAGTCATCTTCAATTATTTCCAGCACAAAACAGAAGGGCAAAGATTTTACGCATAAGAAATTGACACACTGCGCCGCAGTGGTATAGTCACTATCTACGATAGCCCATGATTAAGTGACACGAATTGTAGACCAAGGGTAAAGGAGTGATGCGACCGCGTATTTTTGCATTGCCTTTACCCACGGCTTTTATAAATGCCCGCGTTGGATTTTGTGTTATACCGCAATAAATTCAGTTCGTTGGGTGCACAAATGTGTGCCTCAGCTGAGGCCAAGATGTTCAGAAGTGTCAGCTTTATTGCGATTTCAAAATAGTTGTATAACTCAGGGTGTCGCATTGTCTTGTTGCTGTCATCCTCATCTCTTTTTTGTTTACTGCTGCAGGAGCCCACAAATAAAACCAAGCTTTGGCTATTGTTTGACATTATTCCCTGGCGCCTTCTTCCTTGATCCTTTTAATAGAATCTTTAACAGGCTTGTTCCTGGGAACGTTGACGTTTTAATGTTTGGCCGATTGTTATTCGTTCAGCATAGGTTTTTTGCTAAAGCCAGAAATTTTATCAAAACTCCTTGCCATTCTGATTCCCAAAATGCCTTTAGTAAACGCGATAACAAATGCAAAAATATTCGAGTGGATTTTCTCAGCTATGCTAAAATTCTAAGTTGGCCTTAGTGACAGAAAAGCGTCCATTGAGGGCTCTAACTGCAATAAAATAAGATCACGAAAATTTCCATTCACTAGAAAGAAATTCTTGGCCAAGATGAACTTGCAAAGCAAAGTTCTGTGGCTAGGGTTCTATTATCCCTTGGTATTAGCGGTGGGATGAAATTTTGCTTGCTGCACTCGCAATAACATTGGCGGGAACAAGAGCAAGCATACTTTAGAGGGGATTACATATGCCGAGTAGCAGTTGACCATACCTTTTAAGATTCGATTACGCAGGACTTACAATAAAAGGAATAGAGAGCGAATCAGACGGTATTGCTGCCAGCTTGGTACAGACTACATCAGTATATGCTAGTGAAGTGTAAGGCTATTGGCATAAGTGGTCAGCTGCGCTTTAACAGAATAGAACAGATGTCGATTAAAGAAACGCTTCGAAGGAATGCAGGGACGAAGACAGAAAGGCAAATGGATAAGATTAGGATTATTCCAACGCTTTAATAACAGAGTGAGGTATTTTTTGCTTTAGCGCGTTAGATTGAGGCTGTTTTATTTCCTGCTTGGCGGCAGCCTGCAAATCATCCGTTCGCTGCATCAACGAGAGGATTTACAGTGCTGTAGATGTGAAACGAAATAGCTCTACTCCAAATCGTTGAGACAATCGCCAAAATTAATGCACGGCAGGTCGTGGGCTGCTATTGGTTCATTTAACATTGCTACTTGTTGGCAGTGACCTAAATTTTCGTTTGGATGCATGAAAATTAGACGAAAATCGTTTACAGAACGTGATTTTTCTTTTTGGCATGTAATTGCGCCCTCCTCACCAAACCCTTTTTCTCAATTCTGAAATAATATTTGTCCATTGACATTTAAAGGAAAAAAATGGCGTGCGATTCTGCACGATTTCTTCCTTGATTTGCTTTACCACATTGCGGGATGCTCATAAGAGACGTCGGCCATTTTGCGTGCAGCCTTGTCACTGTCATAAGGTAGTAAATGGACTTTTAGTGAAATACGCGAAAACCAAAGGAGACTGGACTGCTTCATGACTCAAATAGAGGACAATGAGGTGGACAGTCCCTAAGCGAAACGTCGGATTTCCTCTTTGTAGCCTAAGTCTTAACCTATTGAAGGGCTGTTCGCATTCAGTGCTGTAATCAGATTATTGGTGTCAGCTTTTGTTAATGGACACCCATTACGAGAACTTTAGCCTTTTATGATTCTCCAACCACAAACGGTTACGATTAATTACTTTTGCACTATGTAGAGAGCATTTGGTTGCCCAGATTCAGCCCTTGACAAGAGCTGGCAGATGCCTAACGTTTATAAGACAACTTGGTTTCTGAGTCCTCTGGATTGTTTAATTGTGGAAATAAAGTTAGACTTAGGTCCTAGTTGCCCTGCGATTGCATCCATTTCTTTCGATATGCTTAGCAATTGTTTGATAGGCAAAATGACGGGGTAACACGAACTCCTGCACATCTCACATATTTTTAGGGATGAAGAATCTGGTGTTAAATTTTGTATTTAACAAATGTCAGCCTTTACCTTTGCTTAAGCTTCTCACCTAAAAATAGACTTATTGTTGGCATGAGTGCCCAGATCTGTTTGGCATAACAAAGAGAATGTCATGGGGAGAGCGTAGCATGATGTCCTTGTGTACTCACTAAAGCATCTTAAAGAACTCACCCACTAAGCATCGTGGAGCAGTGATTACTAAATATTTTTTGTTTCACTCCACTACCTAGCATTTCCGCAAGGAAGACAGGACTTAAAGCACTCCTTTTCTCATTTTCTGAGTGTTTATCGATGTTTTTACTTCAGAGACGCCTACAAAAGCAGAACTAGAGATTTAACATAATGATTAGCTCTTACTAATGTTAGGAATGCGTACTGGAGGAGTTGAATGGCAGGCTCCAGGCAGCTAGTCTTTGCAGTCTCCCATTCTTACGACTAGCGAACCCGCTTCCACCGAAGACCGAGAAGCAAGATCTGCATTTTGGTCGGCAGTGAGTTTAAATAATAACAAAAGAAAGAGACAACCTAGGAAAGAAGACAAAGACAAGGAAGGACAAAAAGGAGGAGATGCTCACTGTGATGATGGAGATTTATAAATCAATACTGCTCGCTTACGGAGAATATGATGCATTAAAAGCAGCGTAAATCCACCTTTTCCATCTCCCTGCGTAGCAATTTTAGCAAGCAATCAAATTTTGGTAGCCCTACCCGTATTCGCATCTCCTTACTATCTAAAACCTTAAAGAAAACCAGGAATATTTACTTTTTCTTTATTTCAGTAGCGAAGGTGACAGCCTTTACTAGTGGGATCGTTCCATGTGGGAAGATGTATTCTAGGCCATGCGCAGTCCAAATAACGAAGACATTTTAGGCAGAATTTTACATTACAACACTTAGCCGAAATTGAGAAGAGAGTTGCGTACCGTTTAAACGTTACACTTTGGAAGCAATCTTGAGGTTAATCTTTCTTCGTCAGTAATCCTGTGGCAGAATGTCACATATCAAACCCCTTCCCTATAAAATTTGGTTTCAGCTTTGGCCCACTCCATCGATTCCTCTGCATCATACTTGTTCAGCTCGCATCACAGATGAAATTCACGATTAGCAAAGAACACGTAATCTGCATTTCGCATATCTAGTTCATTCTGGAAGCAGCGCAACTTCATGAGGGAATACCAAGCACAAACTAAGCAGTAAGTAGCTTGAGCATCTTTACTGCGAACTCGTCTAAATGTGTTGCACCCGCTATAACGTTATTCGTTTTAACTTAGGTGGGTCCGCAAAACAGCGCGTCTGCTTTGACAAGCGCATTCCCTTTCCTCCGCTGGATTGTAAAGTCATGTTCTGGCAGTTACTCGCCCTAGCATGCATTTAAACAAACAATCTCCTTTATAGTTTTAGACCAAGTAAGTGCTTGTTAATGTGTGTGTTCCACGAACTCTCTCACCGTCAAAAAACGACAAGCTCAGCATACAGCCTGGGCGACAGGCGGTCCCATCGACATGACATGAGCCAATCACTCACTTCACCTTATTGCCTTTGCGATGGTGCGTACTTCCTCACTAAGTCGTACCCACATTTTCTGCCTTATCGTCTACCTTTGGCAACGTCTTCAGTTTCCCTTGTCCAGCATCGCAAAATTCCTGCTATTTGAGCCTTAGCATTTGATGCTTCTCCACACCTCTGCAATCCTTTGTTTTCCTCTCCATATAAATGGTGCGGCACAAAACATAAGGACATTCCCGTCATTGGTAGCTTACACGTATCTCTGCGTCTGCTTGCATCAAAAGACGTTTGGATTCTAAACGAGTAAGGCAGCGCAAAGTAGAGCATTACGTGCGCCTATTAGCCTAATGGTGGGTAGACTCACCACCTAGGATGTTACAGTGATCAGGTTTGTTCTCCTAAGCGTATTTATGGTGTCTTTTAACTAAGATGCTCGAGTGTTGATCTAAAACCTAGAGTATATGTCGATTCCTTAAGAGCCAATGAGGAGTGCCAAGATAGGGGTACTGATCCATCAAAGGTTAAAAGATGATTGTAAAAGCGAAACACACATAAAATCACGGAATTCAAAATTCGCGGGAAAAATGGTGAATTTTGATTAAGAACTAGACCGAAAATGGGAGAGGAAAACGATGTATATCGATAAATGCACCTCTGCGTAGGACCACTACTTTGCCATTCTCCAAGGGAATCCTACGCATACAGACTCATTAAGTGCAGAAGGTTTCTAAAGCGATCAATAGCGTACGGCGAACGTTGCAGGGCTTTGTACTCGGTTCGGTGGCTGATTTATTCTACCAAAAATGTTGCCAGGAAGCATCAAATCATAAAACATTTCAAAATCACTCAGAGTTGTCTATCGGAATCGGTTTTACAGTCCTTTGCGTGGGAAAACACTTAAGTGAGACAAGGTGAGATTAGGTGTATTGGCATTAAAATCGAAAGCAATAAGATGCAACGCTTGTCCTTGCTATGGTCTCTAAGTGGAAACACAAGGCAAGATCTCGTACACTAGTTCACAACTCACAGTGTAGCAAAGCAATATTTTGCTTCCCCGTGTTATCCGCTAACGAATTATAAACTTGAAATATTTTGTAAGTTAATGTTTTGTTTCGTATAGTACTTTAGCAGCAATGTATCTCGACCATGCGCCACAGATGAATTGTGACGTTCAAATTTACTAAAACGCAACATCCAGATAAAAGCTCAATTTTAAAGGCATCAACGCACAAGGTGATGGATGCGTATAACAATGCAGCATGCTGTGCCACTTGACCGAATGGCATTTTGCGAATGTCTGACTAGCACATCATGCTGCGGTACAATCAAAGCGAAACTAGTAAGCGTGCCAAACAAAGCCTCTAGTACGTAAGTGTAAGGATCAGCGTGAAGTAATTGTAAAGCTTCTGACTGACTGATGGACGAGCTACTAAAAATCTACCCATTTCGAAGATTGTGACCACAGAACTCTGATGAGATGCTTAGCCTCTGGTTACAGCCCCAAATGTGAACCGAATTCCCAGAAGTTAACAAGTAAACTTCTAGGATGAATTCTGTCACATAAATATTGATAACAAGCTTACGTCCTGTCCATGCACTTTCCACTTTCTAGCCTTTCTTTGAGTTGTGAGGCATATAATGAACCGAGGTTTGTGCCCTTATGCAGTCGTCCCAATTTTTGCCTGTCCCACAGATACCCAATGCGCTTACATTTGCAAATGCTGAAAGACAAGTAAAGAGCTGACATCCTTAAACATTACGTGGCTGATATTTTATAAATACTAACAGTCTGCATTTCTATCCATTTATCTAAATACTTCCCTCGCCTTTCGATTAGGGGATATTGGTATCTTGGAAAGCATGGGAAACTGTAGAATGCGTCAGGAAGCGAAATCACACTTTGCCAATGGTCAGATGGTGATTTGAGACGTTCATTCCTCTTCAAATGTTCCAACGCAGCGTTATTAGTCGGATCGGCTGTATCACATGACCTACCGCGCACTAGCTTTGACAAAAGGCCTCCTACGGCCTGGCATGTAGCTGCTGAAGTTCACAAAGAGAGGGGTGCAAATACTTAAATTGGCAAAGCAAATAAAGAAATTGACTACAAATAATGGGAAATATAAAAGAAGCCTAGCCCGTTTCCTTACAACCAAACGATGAATCTTTGATTCTCTATCAATGCTTCGTCCTTGCCCCAGCACTTCTTCTCAGTTGGCAACTCTGCCCCGCTCTTACAAAGTGGGTGATCAATGCAGCTACTTCGTAGATGCACAGGCATACACAAATACAGTATGCACAAACGCAACAACGTACAAATGCAGCAATCACACAAATGTGGCTTATATGCGCTGCTCGATTTGATAAGTTAGCAGCAATTATTTCATTGCCAAACAGGTCAATACTGCGTGATTTTATTTCAAAATCTGAGCAAAAGTGGTCGCAATCGATTCATCAAACTATTACTCAGTTATCTCCGGCGCAAAAGTTCTCTGAGGTGAGATAATTATTAAAAGGAACAGGAAGGTGCTCCTCCCATAGCTGAGTCTTCACGGGCTTTTAACCCCAAAAGAAATAAAAGCCCTCTCTCTTTTCATTACATATAGACCACCCTCACCGAGATTCGCGCTAAACTTAATGGCATGCAGTCTGGCTATCAGGACCTATGGCTACGCATTGTTAAAAGTCTCAGCATCCAGTTTCTTTATATGCAGTATTGACAGTGCGGCGAATAAAGTCCCTCATAGCCGTCACCGCTCACCGAAAGTGAATTGACGGGCCGAGGTGAAGGAATCGAAGGAAGCGGATCTTAGACAACCGCCTTATGTGTAAATAAGAATTGTGGCGCTAAAACAGTCGAGTCACTCAAAAGTCGGTTCGTGAATTAAAGTCGGTTGCCGCGAAACCATCTTTTTACCAGACTCGGTCGCGGAATCCACTCAATGAGTTTTATTCGGTTATATGCATATTCTGCAGAAAACACATCATCGCATGTGCAATGAAACAGCAATCAAAAAGCACTTTTCTGCCGCTGATTACACACCAAATTTTGGCAAGGCTGAAAGAACTTCCTCGTAACTAATCGCATTAATTAATGCTCAAACTATAGATATATTTAAAAATCTAATAAATAGGGCGATTGAATAAGTTTTAGCACTCATCAAAGCAGAACCATGACAAATAAAAAGCAATCGTCTGTCTAGCAGACCGTTAGCTTTTGATGAACGTTACGTTCGCAGGATCAGTGATGCAGCTGCCGTCCATTATCGATAAGTAAAGTCATCTTTTATTTAACCAGCAGGCTCAGGCAACAGAAAAAGTAAAGAGACAGAAGTGACACAGATGAGACGGAGATGCGATTGAAGAGTTCAGTATTAATCACTAACAAGCACAACCTCTAACGTGACATTAGAGGTGGGACATTTCCACAACCTGACTGCAGTTGAATTCCAAATTCGTGCATACAATAACGCGAATAAAGGTAGGATGAAAAGGCTGTAAAATTAAAGCAATGCAAATTGACACAAATCCACTGATCTGCGGTCTGAAAGGGCGCTGAAAGTGCGTGTGTTTACCAATGCTCTAAAATGTGGTGAATTGCTGCTTAAGTATTCCAGGTTTAATGTGTTGCCACAAGACGCTAAAAGGGTCCATGCTAAAGAGAGATTCCCTTTCATCCTGTATTATTCAGGCAGAGATTCACCACATCCGACGCATTAATAAATCTACACACTTTCAGTGCTCTTTCTGGTGCCAGGTCGGTAACTTTTCAGTGTGTTTCAGTTTCGGAAAATGCTGGCTTCCCATTTTAAGACATTGAAAGCAATGGATCGATTCAGACACTCCACATTGACAGCTACTCTGATCAAAGAAATTTCGAGTGACTGCTCTGACACCTTTTGGTCTCATGAACACCGTATATGCTACCTTCGTAAGCTGTTCAGTGATGGGCAGAATGTATCGGATTTCTCTCTTGGTGGGTAATAGTGGGCTTGGGGTATCTGTGTAGCTATTTCGCCTGAGAATCTTCTGGGTATAAGTAACAGATGTGCAAGCGCTATGGTGTAGGCCACTTCAAACTGCTCCAAGTAGAGTAGGGTTGATCAAGGCCACCAAAATTCTTGCTTAAAAACGCTGCTATTATTTATTGTTCATATGACCATGTCGCTCAGGAAACTTCTAAACTACAAGGCGTAACCTTTTGACGGCATGGCAATAATAATAACAGTAAGAATAATGGTAAAGGCATGCCGCGACCTAGGCTCGAACCGCTCTCCCAACTGAGCTATCACGGCGACGCGCCATCTAGACGCGTTGCCATCCACCACTTCAACACAACACCGCCCACATTGCCTATCACTCTCTTCACATGCGTGCTGCTCGTGTGCCCATCCTTCCTCCCGCTTTCTTTGATGCTATCGTGCACAAGAAAGATTCCCAATCTTCTCACTTACAAATGCCTGTCTCACAATCCAACTACAATCTGTGAGATCAACGCACTCTCAATGCACATGTCTCGAAGAGTTGCTCTAGGCAATCATAAGGGCTAACATCTAACAAATGCCTTCATTGCCTTAGGCTGCTTCATTTCAATACAAGCTACAATCAGGCTTCAACAGTGAGCCAGACGACATCCCATCATTGAAACGTGAAACTAATTAAATAAAAGACCTCAAGACGTTCCTGTTGGTCGACGCAACGGAGACGTAAAGCAAACCAGCTTTGACTTGAATCCATGCAGCAATGCGGTTTCGAGGTCACGACGAGCCAATCCGCATGCAGTGCCATTTGGTGTCGCCATGTCGTCATTCCACCGATAAGGCTACCACCACGGATGACTTACCTTGCCGTGAACTCCTCTTTGTCAAAACTTTGCAAGACGCACAACGGCCCTAAATATTTTGGAAGAATCGTCAAGCACAGGTCGAGCATTGCTTAACCATGATCCGCTTCAGTTCCGTCACTCAACTGCTGCTTCATTAATATTGCCAATCAATCTTGCTCACCAATTTGCCCTCAACCTGCCTGATTACACACTCGATGTTAACTAGGAATAAATAAGCTGTTTATTTGCAGTATTTCGCCACTCATAATAGGACTTATTGCGGCTAAAATCTGAAAGAAACTGCCAAAGAGCCGCTTTCAACATGAGACACTTCACTCTTGTTTACAAGACACTTTACACAATCGTCTACCCATCAGTAAATGCTCTGATTCGTACTATAACTGCCCCATTTTGGTGCTCTTTTGGTAGTGCTGAAGTGTGCGATTTCGCTACTAGCCGCGCTGTACAGAAAACTGTTCTCAATCCAGAGGAATGCCCATTCGATGCGAAGAGTACCTGCTTCGTGTGCTTTGCGATGATGTATGGGTGCACCTGGCGCGGATAACGCACATACAGAAGGCTAGTGCCTGAGTAATGGCAGGTCGACAACGCCTGAAATTCGTCAGCAGTCACACAGGCTGATGATCCGGCTTTAAGCCAAAGTGTCCGACGCGGTGGTGGTCTTGGTAAGGGACGTAGGTTAATTGGTGGGTTTGGTTGACAAATCCACATCAATCACCATGCTTTCACGCAGGATGGCTCAGGACCATTTCACAACAAAGTACTTCAACAAATTGAAACCTTCTATTCTATTTCGCTTGTCAGACAAGTCGTGTCAACTAAGTGATGCATACGGAAAGAAAGCATTCTGAAACGCAAAATTGGGTGGGACGATTTCAAACGATGATAAATACACCTTGATAAACTATCGGTAAGAGCGTCATATGGGGTGAACTTCTTATCACTAGTTTCTCTTCGAACACTAGAGACTGTAAAATGGAAATGGCAGTGACTCCTGTCTACAAATCAAATTTACTGACATGAGGCCAAATTGAGCTCGTTCATCAAAGCTGTATTTGAGGTGGTTGTAAAATCGCTTGAGGCGCTCCTCAGTTTTACACAAAATAATTATGCTATGCTATTTCATTTCTACTCACCCTACTTGGGTCTCCTATTAAAGGGTTGCTAAAATGTAATTGCATCGCATACCCTGTATTCTATTTAAAGCCATTTCAAAGTGAAGCACCGTTTGCTCTGAAAGGATGCGCAAGTACTCGCCTATTTTTGTGCATGAGACAAACTCACTTTTACCACCAGATGGAAATAGTGCGTGAGTGCATTTGCACAAGGCATACTCTTTGTGGATTAACTTTACTGAACAGTCGTCAATTAGCGCGTATCGAAAATTGGGTCCTCATTCATGGCATTGTTAAAAAGTCTGAGCAGTTAGTCCTTTGAATGGCTACTTCTATGTGAAGCACGTACCAATGCCGGTAAACAGACGCTATCCTTATCTGTCTGGTGACATGACTATCAGCAGGAAGTACGAAATGCTGGTGGTGGTGTTGGGACCGCTCGCTTACCAAATACCGAGATGATGTTACGCCAATCTACGCCTCTACTTAGATGGCAGCGACGCAAAATCACTGTGCTGTTGTAAGGAAGTTCTAAGGCAATGAAATTAAACTTGCGGAAGAGTAATAGCCTTAAATTTGATCGAACCTATTTCCACAATCAATGAAGCCAGCCTGTCCATCAGCATCGTGGTGGTGGTAGTTGTGCTATAAACCTAATAGCATACATTAGCAAATCAGTGTTTCATTGTTTAGATATCGAATCGGAAATTCGAGTTATGAATGCACGCATGCTTATGCATTCTGAATTGCTTTAAGTTGGAGAAGAAGAATTCGAAATGCTCATCAGTTAGTTATGCAAAGAATCGAGCATCTCAGCACTCAAATGAATACACAAATGTGTGATTAGCACTACTTACAGCATTAGTGAAGAAAAGTGCAGCGTTCTTATGTCTTGAGTGCAATGGTTCTCATTCCCACTTTGGCGTTGATGTACTTGGAATGAGTAGGCGAGTTGGCTCATGACAAATTTTATGGTGCAGTGATTATTAAAGGGACACAGATATTGCAGGCTGCACGCATTCAGGGTACGTATCCTCCTCGAGAGACGATGACATCCATTCAACACGAAGCCAACACTTTCTGACCGCTTCTCGCCTAGCGAGTGCATTCAGACAAGCATGCATACCACTTTGTCAACAAAGCTGATAGATTTATGCTAGTAAGAACAAAGACGTCACTGAACTAAACCGTACTCATTGTATCAAAGTGTAACTAAAACACGTGCAAAACTATTGGCAGGTAGGAGTTTGTCAGTAGGGAGTGCATCTGCCTCACACATCACAAACCGCCCTAAGACAGACAATCTTCACCATTGGTGCTAATTCATAAAAAGTGCTCCAAATGAAGTTGAAGCTGCCACATTGAACACATGCAATCCTAAAGTCCAATTGTTGGTCCAATATCTAGCAGAAATTGTGAGCTATTTTTGACCATTTGTAGCAACTTTAAAAGCAGACTCTACTACTGATGCTCCGGTGATGCACCGTGTTTTGAAAAAAGGATCAGAATCGGCTGCGACTGACAGAAAATGTCATAGCTTGGAAGTCGCAACTATTGCTTCGCTAATTTAGCTCAGGTACAAGGACCTTAGATGGATAATTATATGCCACTGAAAAATTGCACTAATTTTAAAGCAGTTTGAACTAATTTTTACTAACCTACTTCATAGCTTGCAGTTTTGAGTCTCAGTTGATGCAATGAAAAAGATTATTCTCAATTCCAATTCGCCACATCAAAAGACGGCGAGCTTAGGTGGAGTGCCAAGACACCTGTTTAAAGGTACTACTGCAACGAATTGGTGCGGTCCAACCAGCTGGAGTATTTTTGACACTTAAACTATTTTGCAAATAGACAGGTTCGCAGTGCGAAATCCAATGCTCTGATGAAATTAGCTGAAATGCTAAATTCTGCGCAATCAAGAGGGCACTCTACCGTCATACTTTAGGCTAGCATTTACGATTCTAAGGTGATCATTTGATTAACTGTGACTAGGGGAGCACTGAAATTCAAAGTGAAGCCGCTAATGTCGTCCAGTGAAGGGATGCATAAGTCTATCCAGACATGCAGGTGTCATCGCGACCATTATTTCAAGCAAATAGATGCATGTTCATCACTTTCTACTTTGCATCTTCCATGTTCGTGAATCGACTTGAAAGTGTCACTCCGATGCGTCAGTTGCTTCAATTTGTTCATGCATGCCACTCAATTCTTTTCAATGTCATGCAGTTCGTGTAACACAGTGGTGTTGCTGGAGAGAAAGCGTGCGACTGCACTGGCGGTCTTCATTTCGTCATCGGCTTGCCTTCCAGCATGGCATGTGGCTGCATGGCAGCTTATTCGTTTAAACTCTAACAAATGTGGAGCTAACTGCATTGACCACAACACGGAGTAGAATGCGGCCACTCTAATACTACGGGGAAGAATGAAGTGATGCAGCGAAGTCAGCATCTGAGTGACAAACACCATCCAGCTTGACAAATGTTTCAACCGGTGAAAGTACCTCATTGAGGTGGTCGAACGTCCGCACTCGAGTGCCACGATAGGAACAACAGTAGTAACCGCATACGCCGTTCATCCTGCTCCTTATGGCTAACGCGGAGGAGTAGATGAGCTCGATATGCCCTACATACTGATTCGCGTTCACATTGTAAACGCGATGACACTAATCGCAGGCGATCGTAGGCCCACGTCCCAGAGCAGCTACAATTCTAACACAAGCAGTCTTCAAAATGATCAAACTGCAAATAACAATTGCAAGACCACATTACCGGTCGAACAATCAATCTCCGAAATTACCACCTGCTGAAAATCTTACCTCAATCTGAGAATGCATTGAGAACAATAGCCGACCGCATCCCTTCCGAGCAGCTGCATGGATACTTGGCAATAATGTTGCCGCATCACGGTGCTTAAACGCCATAATCATAGTCCCATGCAACTACCACAGCGTCTAAATTATGAAGATATTTCAATCCCTTAAAACAGACTGAACTCAGTAGCCAAAAACCTCTCGCAAAAACTCCAAACCACCAGCGCTGTCGTTCACAAGGCCAAATGGCAAGATCTGGCAATGCACGCATATCGACATCAATTGCGTCCTCCTTGATGGCAATCTAAAGGCCACCGCTTCATCTGCCAAACACTACTAATACAGCCCAAAAATGCTTCTTGAAACGCTAGTCTTTGCGAAAGCTTTTGAATAAACCGCTGTGGACCACAACTTCTGACGTTTCATGAGTCCATTTATGAGTGCAAACAGCAATCGTGCCTTTAATTACAAACAAGTCAAGTGGCATCCCTCAACCCACCCTGCTTCTGAGGGCGAGTCAGACATTTCAAATACCATTCAGCTGAACAATCCCAAACCAGGTGCCGGACTGCAGATAAAATAACGGCCTAACGTCCACATCACAACCACGCCAAATGATCTTCACCATAACCAACCACTGGTGACTGCTCTTAATTTTGCATAGCTACAAGGCGTTTGGGAATCTTGTTACACACCATGGGAGAGAAAGGCGCTGGCCAGTGATTGCAAGAAACTCAGTGTCCTCAGCCCCCAAAAGTAGCAGCTAAAATGGGGAGGCGAAGCACTTACATGTCCGAGAATTTAGTCGAACCGAACAGGTACTTACCCCGGAGTTGCAGGCACCCCAGCTGACACTTTATGGCTCCCGCCAAATGCGATGTACACTTGCTGTGAATTTCGCTGCAGAAAGCGTTTGTTTGAGAGACAGTCAGAGCAGTCCTGAGCACTGTTGACTTGATGTCACTTTATCCCCATCTTGTTAATTTTGGTTTCCCATGTGATGTGTTAATGTGCGCAAGGGATGGCGATATAATGGGAGGAATGAAGCGGGTACGGATAAGGATGAGGCGGTACTCCCATTTTATAGCGGAGACCACGCCCTACCTCATCTACCGTAGCAAAGTAAACGTGACTGTTACCTGGGTCCCTCTGCATGCTACAAGCCCCTTATGATGCCTCAGCTGGGCAAATTTGAATGGCGTTTGATAGTTCTTTTGCCTGATCATTGAGAAGCTATATCCCACAACACTCAATATCTATTCTGGATTGCAATCTGAGACGCAAAAGATGGTGGAATATCCTTGCATGCCTTGTGCTTTAGTGCGATTGTTTTGCTTCAGCATATTGCCGAAAGGAATGTAGAATAGGAAGTCAGAGTAACACCTTCATATTTTCTTCGCATGACTACGAGCATCGTTCCTTACATTAGAACATTTTGCAAGTGAAATGTGCAAGCATATAGTAGCGAGATCGGCATTTATTTTTCCTCCCTGTCCTTTCATAAGCTTACATTTGTCACATAGCTTTCAATCGGTGCCTGGGCAGCTTCGTCCTGGGATAAACCACTCCCCTTTCTTGGTGCACAGCTTGTGCTAGCGCTTGGAAAATGTAAATGTTTGGGTGCGTTTGGATTCACTGTTTTTGCAAAAACTTGCTCCTTGTACAATTTATTGCCAAGATAAGCGTTAGTCATCATGATTTCATTTGCTGAATGCCCACGAGATCGCTTATTGTGGACCGCGAATGGGATTACCACCGCCAGGAACCTTATTGTTGCATGGACATATGACCGTATTTAATATGGCTGCATCTCTCAAGTGCAATGCAACAGCATGGCGCACAACGAATTGATTTAAAGCCAAATTTATCACATTTTATAAAAAGATAACAATGAGAAAGAAGTTGTAAATATAAATTAGAAGGTCAGCAAAAGGAGAAACAATGAACGCAGAGAAGCACAAATTGCAAAGGAAACTCATGCAGGCGTGAATTGGAGCCCAACTTCTGGCAAGAGTGAGACGCCACCTGGTGGTGGTGCAATTTAGCCTGCTGCCACAGGTCTGCTGGCCCGCTGGCATTGCGTATGTGCGTGCCTTCATTCATGCTGCAGTTTGCAGGCTACCTCTCATGGTGTTGGTATATGGGCACGAATGATTCGGTGGGCAAGTAGCAATGGAAGAAGATAAATGGACCGATCGGTTGATAAGCGGACCACTTGTTGGGCATTAAAGAGTGGGTTGGTGGATGAATAAGCAGAAATGGTGGCCAGCGGTCGGGGAGGTATGAGTGCTAGTGCACTTTTTGGGGAGGAGGGCGTATTCGGTGTGAGTGGTGTTGGCGTCAGAAAGCAGAAAAGGGTAGCGCGGACGCGTGACACGTGGAGGGCAGAGATGGATAGTGGTGGAATAGGAGAGAGGGTGATTGCATTGGACGGCGTAGCATTGCGTTGGCCTGCGCTCCGAGGTGATGGATGGTGGATGGGGTGCGAGTGATCTCGGGTCCAAATCTCAGCCAACTCCCCATTATTTCTAGCAGCCCGCCACTGCTGGGTAGTCTGGCGCTTTATTACTTGCAATGCTTTTGCTCTTATAATCTTCATCATGCTGGTGTGCTCTTCTCGCTATTTCACCTTGAATGTGGACGCGTGTGTATGGCAACTCCAAATATGCGTAGGTCAGTGTCACCCTCTGATTCCTTCTTTCGCAATGTTCGGTGAGGGAGGAATCTGAGCTGAAATGGAAGCTGGACAGTATCTGTGTTGTTTTTCTTGGACTTAGTGGCAATAAATGCAAAATAGATAACTGAAGAAGTGCCTTTGGTGTGCATATGATGATTAACCTGTTAGAGTAACAGTCTGTCTAACATGGAACCGAGTACGCGAGAATCCCACGTGCCAACGAGGTGGACTACTGTTAGCGTATCCTTCTTCCTCAACCAAAGTGTAATGTGTTTTACATCTGTTGCTGTACCACGGTTCACTTTAGCCCACCTGATCGCTTGTGACAGCCTAAATTCAAAATGAAGGCATCTGTTCTTGGTGGCAATGTCTGGTAATCTCGTAAGCACTACCATGTTGCGCTAAGTGCCAATATCACCTTCGCTTTATGCTTGATTTGATTGTAATTCATGAGCTATTCCTGCGGGGTTGCCCACACTGCAAGTTTACTTAAATTGTTTTATCGGAAAGTCCTTGCGAAAAATCCATAATCTCTTAGCATGTGTTGCTATTTTTCTCGAAACAAGGGCGATAAATTAGGAATTTTGAGGAGTAGAGACCGCTGTTTAAGCGGTGGTCTACTGCACCTGCACCTTCACCTTATCGCTTGGCAAGGATCTAGATCAGGTCTGCCATTGCAACACTTCACATTGCGACCTCTTTATGTCCAGCTTAAAGTATTTGGCATAGCTTCGTAGTGAACGCAAAGGTGCCATCTCCGAGTCAATAGCAAGGTCTTAGATAGGTTGCTTTAACACGTCAGTTGTTTGATACTTAGTGCTAGTTTATGCATTTGATCGAATAGCAAGGTGGAATCAAAGGACATAATTGGCACTCTGCCACTTCTTCTTTTGTTCTTCAGCCCGCT
Organism: Taenia hydatigena; assembly: GCA_036345935.2. Lineage (NCBI taxonomy): Eukaryota > Metazoa > Platyhelminthes > Cestoda > Cyclophyllidea > Taeniidae > Taenia > Taenia hydatigena. The sequence goes on along the minus strand of JADWOT020001293.1, from coordinate 33,478 downwards.
GATGATTAAACGAGCTTAAATTTGATATTTTCCTTTCATTCTCATATGTTAATTATTCATACCCCATTACCTCGTAGCGGGTGCACATAGAACTAATACCACTCCTCAGCTGCAGTAAGCAAAACGATTCAGCATAGATCGGCAGTGCACACACCAATTGCCCACCATATTGCGCTTATTAGATTTACGAATCTCACCAAATGTGGATGCCTTAATAGTCTTTAACTCAACACGCATTGCGACGAATTTCATAACAGCAGCATTTTAAAATTAATTATCATACTTGTTTTAAATGTGTAGATAAGTTTAATCAAAAAAGCCAAGTACTTATGGCTTTGGACCAGAATTTAGTTGGCATGTCAGAGCTGAAAATTGGTGAGTTTTGCAATTAGACCAATGACATGCAACTACCGTGATAATCACCTCAAGATGGTGCCTTTCAGTTCCACTAGCATGGCCATCGATGTGACGGCACACGTCTCTTTTCCCTTAAAATGAAATATACGTGGTAAGGTCTCTCCTGATTTAGATATGACTAATTAGACTTACACAGTGCATATCATTCATAGGTGGCAGCAACACTGTTATTCTTGTAAAAAGCATGTCATCCACCCAGATGCAATCCATTAGATTGACATACAGACGTACCAAGACAATTATTTGGGCTTTGGAATCAAACGTTTGTGATGGTTCGGCTTAATAATGTAGAGATTAGAGCATAGCACGTCCAGCCAAAGATTGCGTGAGGCCGGTTAAATCCTTCTCCAGCGAGGCCTTGTGAGTAACTGAACCTGGTGTGTGGATGGATGTTAATTAATCAGTTTTAAGACAAAATTTAATAGAAATCGTGTCCAAGAAGTGAGGCGGAAAAGCGTAATGCCACCACGTTTTTAGCTTCTGACGTGGCTTCGTAGCTGTCTCATAGGTTTATTAGCAATTCGTTTATGCCATCACATTTGATAGCGCTTTGGTGGTAATCGCAGACTCTCTGCACTGATGGTCTTGGCGCACCCTAGTAGATTTTTGCATAAAATTGTAGTAAATCCATAACGCAGAATGTGAAATTTGTGAATTTAAATTAGCAAAACTGCCATAATTTAGACCGAAGGATTGAAATTCACTTAATTTTAGGTTATTTATTAAAAGCTCATTTTTGACCTTATACGTCGGTTTTAGGCTAAGGTAACTGATGATTCACAACGGGCTTGTGTTAATTTTGTTGATTCTAAAAAGTTGCATCAGCATCAGCTCTCAATTTCACCTTTGCCAAACCTTGAAGTAGGACTTGCCATATTTAGCACAACTGCATCTTAAGTGAATTTGAGTGTGAGTTAGTGCACTTAACATTAGCTATTTGATCATCCCTCTCAAGGATCTCAAAAGATCCTACCCTGCATGGATTTGGGAGAATGCGTTAATTGCTTTGGAACTTGTAAACTAAATGGTAGACCGAGAACAAGAATTCCAATTTGCCATGAACAACCCTAGCCAAGTCATCGAAATGAATTAAAAATGCAGTTATTCTGTCCTAGTATAGAGTTGTTGCGACTAGCCCTATGCTCATGCGACTACTTTTCATGATAGTTTTCTCCGAAGCAATGAATGGTCGCTGTCATCATCACACATGGCAAAGATGTGAGCATTCAAATATTGATAAGTCATGTTGAAGGAAATTAAACTTACCTACACTTATATTAACACAGAGTACGACAACATGGATTGTTCCGATTAGACCAAAGACCATATCATTGCTGCACGGCATGACTCAGATTTGATTCTGCTCGAACTAACTATCAATGGCTAATAAAGGGCATAACATGCTGCACCCCATAATTTGTTCGGTTATGATTTATTAATAAACTTATTTTTGAAAAAACCAATCGGTTTTTTAGATAAAATGACTTTCTAAAGCACAGTGCACTGCATGATATGAATGGCGACCACACGCCAGTTTCCTCTCCCAAGTGTAGTTACTAAAAGTACAAATTCATTAATAACTAAAGTGGTCGCAAAGGTTGCGCTTATGCCCTTAGCAGCTTGCAGACTCAGTGGAAGTTAACTTCAAAAAAGTAACAAGTGCAGAATTTTGTTCTAATCAATGAAAGTGTTATTGAATCGCGAAGCCGGGTGTTAAAGTGCACATGCACAGGTTCACTAATCTGCTTCGCATTCAAAACCACTTTAAGCGGCTTTGGGCCAACCAGAAACACTTGGCATAGAACGCCCTGAGAAACACTGTGAAGGAGAATAGCATAAATATCTGGCAAGTGTGCTATACGCTGTCGTCAACCGATGTCAGAGATCGTAGTACCATTAGCAGCATGGTACTTGCAGGAGAATATTGAATTTCACAAACCACCACATAGACCTCGCGAGTTCACGCCCTTCTACCTATTGTGGGTAATCGGCATGTGGTAATATATGTAATGGCGATTTAAGCTAAAGTCCTTTAAAAACAGCCAAGACGATTGCGAACACCACACGAAATCAACGATTTAAGCACGAAGCAAACTAAAGCTGGATTTGGTAGGGACGCAGCCACCAGTGAATCACTAATCAGTCCACGTATGATTGTGATACCTGGAGAAGTGGGAAATTCACGCATATCTATTTGTCAAACACGGTGCAGCGTGAGATTTTTACTAGAAAGCTGTGATATGGCGGGTTTTAACATCTGATGCGGCGTAATAATTCGCATCACACAGACTGCATAAATCATGACTTACGCCATACAGGCATTGATTATACGCAACTACTCAGTCGGATTAGACCAATTTTCAACATTGGCTTGAAGACAAGATTTTTATTATCTAAGATTACAATTTGAACGGTTCTTGAGAAGTGGTGTAATAAGATCCAGGCTTTTCCCATCATGGGGCGCTGTTTGTGAGTCTGGCACAACAAGTTCAAGGGTAAGTTAAACTGTGTGAGCACCTGTTGCCTCACTTGCTAGCAAATTAGGGCGTTTGAGAGAAGGAATGCCAGTACAACTTATGCTCACGTATCTAAGTGGTCGTTTGCCTTGATATCCTATACCCCACGAATGCAACTACATGGCTGGAATGAAGGCTCTCTCGCGTTTAAGCTGCTGTGGTTTTTGGTTTCATGCCTACATTTAAAGATGCTTTGAGTTTTAACAGCCCCTTTCAGCCGCTACCGCTAAAGAATGACTGCCCAAATTACTGTGACCCAGAAGTTTCGTCATCATCCGGAAAAAAACGTGTGCTTGTGTTTAATAACTTTGCCCTGCATTTAGTCTAAAGCAGGTTTCTTAGACGAATCTATTTGCTTTAGTCTTTTCTTATCGCTATGCGCTCTGGTTGTGATCTTGGGTCCGGCAGAAATGTGAAGACGGTATCATAGTGATTGCACTAAGGCGGTTTTGAAAACATCTTTGGCTTCTATAAACATCTAGTTCGTATTTTGACTTGAATGAGGTTGGCTTCTGAAATTCGCCCTTCCAGCCAAGTAAGAGTCACGTTTGCAGGCGTTAAATGACATGACTAAGTTCAGAGACCATAAAAGTGCGCCACCACCACCTAAACCCATCTACTTCCCTTGAACGTGACAGTGCCTTAGGCCAAAACGTGTTTAAATGCATGTAGTGCTTTCTTACGCTTTGGAACCATTGGTGCTTTGTAGCAACTTCTACGAAGAATTTCAAACGGCACACTAAAATCAAATATTTTGACAGTGTTTTTTTATTTTAGACCCGACTGCTTGTGCATTTAGTAATTGTCCACCTAAGGAAGTCACAGAGATTTTCGAACTTTTGTTTGCCAAGTGCAATTAAAAGTATTTTTGTTTTAAAAAGTTCCTTTCCTTGTTCATACTCCACTGCTCATCCGTCTTAATGATGTTGTTTAACTAAGTTCATTTTTTCCTGAACATGATTCCTGAACTATGCTGTGCTTTCATAAAAATATGTCACGAGCTTTACTTACTTCAAATTCCATTAAGGTGCTAACAATGAATTAATGCATCATTTTAGCTCGTCTACATTTGCTTATGCATTTACTGTCAATCCGTGCTGCAGAAGAGCATTAGAAAACCGTGCTTAAGTTAAAATCGGTTTCACAGGCATTGCCATTAACTTATTTTTGCCAGTCGTAGCCAAAGCACATAACTCTACTTTAAAATAAAACGTTTTTGTCCCAAACAATGCAGAGTATGCTAATGTAAAAGTCACAAAATTATTAACACAACTGCATCCAAGGCTTTTGGATCTTGGAACAAACGGAAGCGCTTCCATTGGTGGCTGATGAATCCCCACCTCATGCGTTAGCCAATTGGTTAATTAAATCTATTTTATGTGTCATCTGGTAGTGATGTTTCACTATTTAGCACGTGCATTAAGCTGTGCTGATTACGAGGCAAGCAGGCGGGTGGGTAAGTAGGTGGGTTGTTTATCGTGTTATCTGTTCTGACACTGCTGAGTGTTATTAACCCCTACATGGAATGCATACGTAGCGCATGGATCGTAGTCCTGACCGTTCATTAAAAGTAGTTGCATCAATACGCGCTTACAAACACCTGCTGTTGTTTGTTGCTGTTGTTGTTTGGATGCTGTTGTTCAACGCATCCATTTTGCTTTTAGACTTCCAGTAAAATATCCCAATGAATGAATGTCCCAGATGGCCGCCATATATAAAAGGCAAAGAGCAGAAAAATGACAATCACTGCTTTCCTCCTCAAATGTTGGTTTCGGTGGCTATGCCCGCCTTTTCACTTAATGCACATGAACACTTGCTGGCTGAGACGCAGAACATACAACGCACTTTGATGCCAGTGCGATATTTAGGGACGGCCTTTGACGCACTACCGTATTCCGCAGGTTTTCATCATGAGTTTGCCCCACATTTTAACAACGCAGACTCCAGGATATGCTATCCTTCCCAACAAAGTTTACCTTACTCGTCATCAAGACAATGCCAAATTGACAGCAATGAGACTACGTATTTCAAGCCAGATCTGACCACCTTTGCCTATCACCAAAATTTGTACTGCTATGAAGGCTCAAACGCCGCTCATAGACTGCAGCAAAATCAAGCACCACAGCAGAAAAGTTGCTTCGACAATGCTCTGGACTACCGGAAAGGCGCTTCGACTAAGACAGGTAATTGGTCACCTTTTAGTATAATGCCACAACACACATATCAACCTACCAATCCTTCTCTCAGTGTCCTACAAACAGTCAGCATGATCAAAATAGGACATGGAGACAGCTACGAAGGACTACCACCTGAAGCAGCAGTGGGTAGTGCATCAGCCCGATTAGAAGTGCAAACAAGTCCATCCACTCTTTCGTCAGTTGTGAGGCAGGACCTGCACTCGGACCTATTGGCCATCAGTCAGGCAGTGCCCAACGTGTGGCATGAACACTTTAACAGTAAAAGGGAGGAGTTCTTATCCATTTGTGTGGCAGGGTCAGATTTTGAGTTTTCTAAGTCATCGCAACGTCCGACAATTACTCTGCGATTGCGTGACAAGGCGTCGTGGCAGGCTACGTGGCCTTACCGCATGGAGATGATTACCAGCAAGAATGGAAGGTAAATGATTTCGAAAATCAAAATTATTTCTGTCAACCTGCACCCCTTTGCTTAGTGATCTAATACAATCAGACAATTTGTTGCAGAAGGATATTTCCTACACTGACAGTAAACGTTGAGGGCTTGGAGGTTGATGAGAAGTACACATTTTTTATGGACTTGATGCCAAAAGATCGGGTTATGTACAAATTTCAGTCTAGCCAATGGATACCCTGTCGGACCCTTTGTCATCCACCTCCATCAAATCAATGTACGTATTGAAGCGTAGAGTACTCTTATTTGTAAATAGCTGCACAAACCCCTTCCTTGCAAGTATGACCCCGATGGACGTCTTTGTGTTTCTTTTAGCTTCTCACATCTACGTGTCACGCAACTCATGCGAGAAAGGTTCGAGATTGATGGCTCGTGGCGTGGATTTTAAGTTAGCTAAGATCACCAACAATGTCTGCACCGACAAAATGAAGAATCAGGTAATCACTTTCGCTGCTAATGCAAGTTTTATGTTATATCTTGGTAAATTGATTGCTGCAAAGTTCATTCTGAGTCCTGCTATAATTCCGCCTAGATATTTGTCCGCAGTATGCAGATCTATATTCCGCGCTACCATATAGTACGCCACTTGGCACCTGAAGAAGCATCTGCGTGTCAATCGAGTGCGAAAGTATTGCAAACAGGTTCTCCAACAGGCCTCGAGCATGTAGGTACCTATATCATTCCAGAGACAGAATTCATAGCCGTAACTGTCTATCGCAATAAGCGCATTTCAGACGCAAAGATCAGTAGAAATCCCTATGCCAAAGCATTTAGAAGTCGTCAGCGCTTCTTAAAATAGTTATTTTGGCCTTTCACTTCCACGCATTCAGACCTGGTTGCGTGTGCTTATGAGGGGGCTATACATGCTTTTTGCTTTTTAAATAAATTAAAAATGTTTAATGCATGTGTGGATAAACCAATGCTAATAGTTTCACTTTGTTTGCCATTCTGCGTCATCGGATAATTTAAGCGCAGATTAGATAGACAGGTAAGCAGGTGAGTGAATAGGTAAGCTTAAGGAGCACTACAATTGCTACGCCTTACTGCATGAGATATAGGGCGGCTTCAAACAAGCACGCTTTAGTTTCTTTAAGTGCGAATTGTATCGAGCACACTACGCCGATCTCTAGTTTAATCCAGTCCGGAGTGGATGTGATTGCAGTTTGACTTTCATTGGCGCATGGAAAACAGGAGATTATGCGATTTATAGCAGCTAGCATGTGCTTTTGCTAAAATGACGACGGGCTATTAATGGAATTATTTGCATACGTAAGGCTTTCAGCGCGAAAATGCCTTGAGGGCCGCCAATATTGGCTTCCTTTTACGAAGTCTAATTCATTCCCTCTGAAGTTCTCCAGGCTTTACCAAATCAGAGCATCCGTAGTGATTGGACTTTGTAATGGCAGAACAAATCGTAGCTCTGCTGAAAGTAGTCAAGCAATTTTCGCCAACCTGCACGCAGTTGATTGATATTGTCAGCCTTTTGACTATTTAGACGAGTTCAAAATTTGAGCATTTGCATTTATCGCGCAGCAACTGCAAGCGAACGCTTAAGCATGCGTTTGCATTAAATTGGGCTATTACTAATTTTTCTGAATTCGTTAGCTGTAACAACCGAATTGGTGACTAGTGAGCAGTCACCAGGATGAATTGGAACGCCTTAATGGTAATTCGGATGTTAATGTGCCCATTTAGAAACGTGATTACTAGCCATTAAGATAGCTACTACGTATCATTTATGAACAAGCCTTCTAATTTGTTTTTATTTGTGTCTGTGCCTTCTACTTGCCAATTTGCAGGTTATGATAGCTGAGGAGCACCTCTTGAATCGGCTTGTCGGTGTACGATTCGCATGAATCAAGACGTTGCTAATAGAATTGGAAGCGCTTAAGAACCTGCAAACATGGATTTAAATGACTGCCTTCTGAATTCAAATGAAAACAGACAAAATAAAACTCAGCTACTCCGTGTTTAGAATAAGCGGTGGCCAGAGCAGTGGCATTAGTAACATGGAGTAATATGAAGGAGAAGCGAGCGGAAGTTAAAATAAATATAGTCTTTAGCACATTGGTAGTTCTTCTGTCAGGCAATTATCTAAGTAAGTCGGTTGCGAACTCATTCTTGTTTCACTCTGAATGCACCAGTTTGATCATCATAATTGAAGGCGCTTACACCTACAGACGTGGAACGACTCGCAACTACTACATAACAGTAAAGGTTGTTAGATAACCAATAAAACAGCTGTGACGTGTCTAGTCCCAACTGATGGATAGACGGGTCATTGATTACCGCCAATGCCTTGACCTCATTCTTTTGACAACTGCCTGATCGTCAGTTAGTGTCTAGCACAGATATTCAAAATTCGCCTCTACTCTACTTTTCAAGGACTTTTACAACTTACACTTATAAGCATGGGCTTGCTTGGTTGAACGTTGAGGATGTGAATTGATTTTGTCTGCCTTGCGAACTGAGTTTAGCTGAATTCCACACTTCTGTAAGCTCATCGTCAGTCCAAATATGCTACATTTAATTAAACCATTTGAAGGTGATTTATTAGATTTGCTTACCATTGTCCGCCATTTAATAACCGATGCCCTATGTTCAAAAAGACCCCATGCTGCCAAGCAGAATGACAGATTGCTTGCCTTGCGGCTCCTGCACCTATGTACTGGTCCATATTAATGCGTCTAGAATGCCTAAACCCAATGATAGATAAAAGTTAGAATGGTGCAACAAATAAGCATCAACCGAATGCATGAACGGTTCGGATAAGACAAAGACCTAAAGACTACTAGGCAGTTCTTATTTTGGTCACTTCCTCTACCGTCCGTCCACTTCAAAGCGTTTGCACGCCGAATGCGCCCCACATTAACACCATCACGATTTGTTTCGCATGTGATGGCCTACAGACCGCTCAAAGTGTTCGCATTCCAAAAATTGGAAAATTACAGCCTTGAATTAAAAAAAAATGGTTCTCCTTCTACTTTTGTTATGTTTTTCACATAAAGAGAGTCAAGGCGGTAACTCGGTTAAAATGAAAACATTTTAGTCTCTAAGACTACGTAGGACCTTGCCCATGGCATTTGGTCGGAAGTCATGCGGTCCAGCTTCATTACATTTGCCTAAATGGTGAGGAAGGGATGAACCAACTGCTGCATCACTACTCACGCTACGCATTGCTTCTGGCTACCCTTGGCACATTGATCAAGATTAAGACAAGCTAAAAGAATGGGTGTTTCGAGTTTATTTGTTACGAGCAACCTTTTGAATGTAAGGTCCTTTAACTGATCTGAAATCGCCAAAGTTAAACTTCTTTTGCCATTTGGTCACAAGGGGTACGCTTTACTACTGTCCGTTGCAACGTTACCAAATACCGTACGTAGACTGGACAAAAAGCTGGCCTTAGACTTAGTCTGAAATCAATGTTAAACTTCACTCAGTTTTAGCCGGTGATTACCGTATCGATACTACTGCAGAGACAAGGGTCCAGGTACTGGGCTGCAAAATATTACTGGATTTTAGCTACTTAAATCCGTTGGAAATTTAACAAAACGGAAAGAATCTATGGTGGTAGGTTGTATGGTGATAACGTAGCAAAGTCCGAAGAACGCCACTCAAAATGTCCAGCTGAGAGCTGAGAAGTCCGTATAATATGAGTCGTTTGGCTGGATCGTGTAAACACAAGTTTGTAGCAGAGCACAATCGCTCGTATTCAACAATCAGGCAGCAGTCTCGATATTGTGAAATCTTAGCAAATATGGATCACCTTTGTGGAAGATTAACATCCAGAGAGTGGTCCTTTAGGTGCCGTGTTATAATTCATGGCGCATAATATTAGCAATGAGAAAGCAAAATTCTTCAACGTCTTTTGACTAGCTTTGAAATGTAAACAAATATTGCAACGAAATTCCAGTGACTATGAATCAGTCAGATGGCTTAAGTTAAATCCGATCAGCACTTGAAACAGAAAGAAGAAGACTTGCAATTCGTACAAGGCAGACGTCTTGAAGTCGTCCACCCTCTCTTTGCGACGACAACGACTGAATGAACTACTTGGGGTCCAGTTCTCACCATCTTCTGAGAACACTCGTCTCCACCACCTCAGGTGTCCGCACTCTCGATATCACACTAATGAACCGAGTTACCAAATTCATACCTTCACCGAAGGGCACCAAGGAGGTAGCAGTGGCAGCAGAACCATCTGCATTAGGACCTTTGATTGTAGCAGGAAGGTGAGTGGACAGCAAAGCAATGTTGGGACGTTGGTGAAGAACTGGATTGCATAAACAACGATAAAATGGGGCATGATGAGTGATAGAAGGCAGTAGAATTCGAATGAATGTGCGTGGTTATTAGTTGTGTTATGAGCCTTAAAACTGTTTGGTTCTAGATCAAAAGCGATTAAGGAGATCGCTCTTATAGATTATTCTCTCAGCCACACCTACATTGTCCGATTGTAAAAAAGCTGCCGTTATCTCTTACAGACGGAATCAGGCTGCTGATTCCTAATTCTAATCAACTTTGAATCAATATGAGCAGAAATGAACAGAGCTCTGAGCCCTTGCTTCCTCTGAGTTTCTTACCTCAACACAATCGTCACGCATTCCTACACCCGGATTTTAAAGCGTGAACTACCACAAGCAAATTACAGAAGGAAGCAGGATGCTAAGTCGAATTTCTGATCAGTTTTGATCAAAAGAGAGGGAGTGGAATGCTGCTTTATGCTCTCGATAGAAGCTTTTGTAGATTAAAAAATGCCTCTCATTGAGAGCTTAGATTATTTTTGGTCACAGGAAAGTGCATTGACAATTGTTCGTGCCAATCTAGACGCTTTTATTGTTGACTAAACATTAATTTTATAAGTTGATAAGGAAACAACTGCAAGCAATTGCTGAATGGAATAAGACGCTATGATGTAATTCTCACTACTTCTGCATCCAAGCAAACAAATTCAGTGTCGCTCTGTATACTTGTGCTAATTAAGCTCACATTGCTAAAATGGGCTCCTTCAATATGGGTTAACCATAAGTAGAATTTGAATCATCGTACATAAAAGCGAATAAATAGATTGTAGTTTGTATGAAAGTCATTTGCACTGCGTTGCAGTTAATCCTATCTAGTGCTTTACAAAAGAACTGCGCTTCATGATCACGGAAGTAAGCTAACATTTGATATCCAGCTTTAATTAATTCCAGATCAAAATTAAAAGCTATGGCGCAATTAACACCCGCGCTTTCTCCCCTTTTTCATTGCAACACACTCCATGTTCAACTGCTTAACCCGAAGCGTTGTTTTACCGGGGACCTGCCTGTGTACTACGGTAGCAAGTCAACCGTCGAGTTCTTATTATAAATGTTTTAAAATCGAAACGAGAAAAACATTGGGTGCATTGCACTATGGCTAATTCGCTGGGTTTACAAGTTTACTGTCTTGCGCATGAACTGGTTGACACCACCAGTTAAAACTTAGCATCAATTAATCTTTTCTTTTCAGGTGAAACAAAGTAGGCAGCTTCTCTGTTGTCAACTCCTTTTCATTTCTTGTCTCCAGCAACAACCCTGTGACTATTAAATAACTTGACTAGTTATTTGAAACGTAGTTTACGGATGTGGACATTGTAGCAACTAGTTAAAAGTAATTTTTGCTGCGCATTAATGATTAAACTCCTTGGCGTAATTGGTGAAGTTAGATAGTCTAGCAAAAAACCATTGTTAATTTATGCCCAAAGACATGATTAGAAACCATAAAATGCAATTCATTCTTACCTGAGTTGATAGTGAGGCAACGGCAAAGCCGGAATTCTGGCTTTGAACTGTTCGATGAATAGCTATGCTCGGCAATTCATGCTCAAGCCAGAATGGACACATTTTAGTGGAGTTCAAGATCCGCACTATCATTTTCAATAAGTAATCCAGAGTAATTCGGATAAGCTAGTGCTATTTTACAAGACGGGTTCCAATTTCGCCAAAATCATGGCATCTTGATGAGGTGAAGCGTGTAATAGCTTACCGAGGAAAAATGTGGTTATTGGCAGTGGCCTTTAAAATGATGAGGAAATTAATTGATTGATAGATCTCTCCACTTTTCAAAAACACGAACTGCTGTTGACTTTTGCCTTGGAAATCGCACATCATACGTATTTATTTTGTTTATAAATGACTCGTGATGCATTTTATTCAACATACAAAATCAGATGACCATGATTCATAAATAATCTTTTCGATAAAACCTACCACTGCACATACGCATGATACCATTTTAACCATTTTTAACATTCTCTTCACACTTCATTTAGTTGTACCTCCAAATAGAACGCGACGGCAATGTCTCTTATCCATTCTTCCCAGGCATAACCTCTACTTCGAATCCAGCAGTAAATACCTCTGTCTCCACTGCAGGTATGCTTCATGTCACTTATGGTTAGGCAATGCTGTATCGCATTCTAGGCACTTATGTGTCAAAGCCTTCCTTACTAGGTAAACTTACTAAGAAAAATAACACTTAGTACATAGCCGTAGTGTTTTAGGCGGGCGAATTCTTGTGAAGGCATATGTTTCTTAAAAGATGCTTCCATCCACTTAACTTATGCAAGATAGACGTTGCCATAAGGTGACCACGCTCCAGGTGTCTGTTTGCTTGAGGATTTTATTTTCATGCAAGCGACGCTTTCGTTCTAGTTGGATTGGCAGATCGCATGCTCTTCAGTTCATCTCTTCCTGCCATTCTCCTGAAAATCGAGCCTTTTTACACTAGCGGAAAAATAAGCACAGCATTCGTCATAAACGAGGAATCTGCTTAATTAAATCCCGTTTCCCTTACGCAATTAAAAACCCCATCTTACATAATGATGTGCATCGAATTCGTATAACCTCTCATATAATGGGTTATTAAAGAATAGAGCCGGATAAGTTAAGGTGTTCTAAGCCGCCTTGTGAAATCCGGTGTAGCGCGTTAGCAAACTAGAATGTGAATAGGAGTTATTTTACAGACTGCAACGGATGTGCCGAGCCATTCATCCAATACGTTTTTTACACTGGCGAATGAATAGACCACTCACCTTATTAACCACACAAGATTCGACAAAGACTAGTCCAATATTCTGGAGGGAGATATAGGGGGCGAATATTGAGAAGGTAACACCAAAGTAATGCGCATAGGTCTTCTTTTAAACAAGGAACCATTTTCTCGTATTCACAAAGTGCATAATCAGACTTGGCTGCTGTGCTCGAGGTGGTTGAGCTGGCGGGTAATACGGCGTACGACAACAAGAAAACGCACATCACACCCCGTCAACTGCAGTTGGCCATTCGAACGACGGGAAGTTAAACAAGTTGTTGGACGGTGTGACGGTCGTACAGGATGGTGTGCTGCCCAACATGCAGGCGGTAATGCTGCCGAAAAAGACGAGAAGCCGATGGACATCAAGGAATAGGCTGACCAGGTGCATCCTTACAGGCAGACCGATTGACTGAGTCTGCAACAATGAATGTGATAACGGGTGTCTTGAAAGCCACCGAAAGGCGGATTGTTGTCTACAAGATGTGTAGGTCGAACGGCTGTCATTTGGGTGATGGTCTGCCTTACTGTCTTGGACGTATAGGCCGAAGAGAGTAGCGGTGGGACTATGGCACTCAGAATGACGAAGCTCGCACGTTACTTCGGTTGACCGGCAGTAAAATAAATTGTCATGGCACAAGAGTTTGGCAGCGGTGGTGGTCTATGATGACGTGCGTCTGCACAGACTGAGAGGGCTACGTAGGTAGGTGGAAGGAGTTGGCGCGCAAGAGTGGGTAGGAGGTGGTGGCTTATGATCGAGCCGGCTGGAAGGGAAGAATTCGAATGCGTGAAGAAACGGAAAGAATGAAAGAAACGTGGACTGCTGATGTTCTTTACTCTGTTAATGTCTACGTCCGTCATTCGCTTTCATTCAACAAACTCTTCATTAGACACCAATCACAAGGCTGTGTTTATGAGACAATCGCTTTTACCCATCTCCCTTCTTAGCGCTCTACAGCGCAATGCCTACGCATCCTCCCTCCTCCCTCTCTCTACCCTTCACCGCTAGCCCACGTAGTCCTCTACAGGGCCGTGGGACACACATGCTCACGCACTGCACTCCACATTTATCTCATCTACTAGAAGCCGGTGTACTTAGTCACAGCCTTAGTGACCTTTGAAATCGCGTCCCGGCCAACTCGCTGGGTAGCATCGGGTATACAGCAGTCTGAACCTCTATGATCGTGACTCTAGATTTCTTGTTGTAGTGCGCCAACCGACTCGACTTGGTGGCGATCCCCTCGAAGATGTCATTCACGAAGTAGCTAATGATCCGCAACGCCTTCGACGAGATGCTCGTGCCCGATGCCCTGGTGCAACGCTTTGTAGATGTAGATGGCGTAGCTGTCCTTTAGCCTCCTCTTCTTAGCCTTGTCCATCTTCGACGCCTTTACCGTCGACGCTTCCTTTGTGGCCTTACCTGTCAGTACTTTGGAGTCAGATATTGAATGCACATGATTTGTTTCCCATGTTCTCCTGTTTTTCGGAGAGAAATGCTACCCTCCTTCCAAATAAGTTACGACAACCACATTTCGAGGGTTGTGACAGAGCGAATATTACCACCAGATTTTATCTGTCAACTAACAGGCATTTGAGATTTTGTATGAATTCGCTTTGAGGCGAACCACACTTAAGTTTGCGGCGCCGTTGTTTTCTGTACAAATCACAACCATTTCTAAGTAATGCAGTGCCCTGCGTATGCATTCGGTCTCACGTTGCATTATCTGCCTGGTCCCGACGTTAACTGTACACATTTCCTAATTATCCATTCACTTTACTATCTCAATTAACCACATCAAGGGTAATAGCCCTACAATAGGTCAACGGAACCTCTTTCTCTCTCATCAAAACTTTCACGAATGGTTAATCTTATCGCCGCCATATGCTATAAAATCGAGTCAAAAACAGCTGCATCCACCAATAATACCCCATGGTTACATGAAACCAGTGAGCGTACCACGAAGTCAACATCGTTGATTTGAAGCCGTTGGGACGTTAAAAGTTTGCGCATTGCATCACAAGTCCCCGCTGTCAAAGTGGTAGGATATCTGAAATCGAATGCCACAGAAGGCTGGGAAACAGTAGCGCAATCAATGCAACCAGAGTCATCATTTTTTTCCAAGGCATTCCTGACCCCAAGCCAACACTTGATCAGGCATTTACCCTCAAACATGGCCACTTGTTAAGAATCTGTTGGCGCATCCAGCCGCCGCCTGCATTACATGCATGCAGCAAACTTAGCGTTCTGTTTTAGACCGGCCATATGCTCCTCGTCACCAACTCTCAGACGGTAAATTACAAGCACCAACTACTTCGCCCCATGTAATCACTAATAATCCCAATAAACCTCCCCTCCTCATAAATCCTGGATACCACACTGCCAACAATATGCAAATGCCAAAGCATCTAGACCGTGGAGTTGGCGAGCAATTTTACTTTCGAAACAGGCAGACACCAACAGGGCGTCACCATGACAGACTTCTCTTACCCACTCGAAGTCAGGAAAGGTACAATCTACCAGTGACCTCCCTTAACTAGTGATACTGAAAAGTGGAACCACGTTTTCTAAAACCAATAGCCTTAACTCACAAGTGTACTTCTATCAGTCTGTAAAAGTGTTAAATTCCATTCAAGTAACCATCTCAGGACCGCACTTTTGACTGATCGCCTACATCGCGCGCACATGATAACCCGACACCATGCTCCTTATCAGCAACTTGCAGACCACTGCTGTAAAACTAGCAAACAAACGGGCCCGGAAACATGTAATTTAGCCTAAGCTAAAGTAGTACGTAGGAGGAAAACCGATTGAATTTAGTCAGTATTATATCCCATAACAAAGCAGCCTACCAGTTTATTATTGTTTCTTCTTGGCTTTGTGCTCTTAATTTGTTCCCTTTTCCACGTCTGCTCATCTCTTCCAACAAATGCATTAGCTACTTCAGCGCGAGTTTCATCGTCTTAGCCCGTCAAATTTTGCCAAGCGTGTGGGAACCTACTGATAAGGTTCATTGAAAATGAAAACACGACAGCCATGCATGCTTAATAAATCTACCTTATGTTTGCCAATATGCTACACATTGTAAGGAATTTTAATGGGACAATTTTTTTTTAAATTTTCAAATGCACTTCCTACAACTCGTTGCAAATTACCCCATAAACATCCATTCGAAACAAACCCGATTTGGCTAGGAAGGGAAGGCAATGGCTTTCATTTAATTTATCAGGGGATATTGTCGTCTTGAGGAGAGCTGTTACTCACTTGCATCTTGTCTGTGGGAATCTATGTGGAACACATGCCCTTCCACCGAACGGCGTAAAAAATCATACATTGAGGCAAGGACGCATGAAGCGAGCATAATAAGCTTTGCAAATCAAGCTTTCCTAGCACCTAATTTACCCATAATTAGCTTCGCAGCAATGGCGTGTGCTATCACAAGGAGATCGCTAGAGATAGCTGGGCAGAAGCATGAGAAAACGAAACCAAATTCCTAAAAATAGAGGCAAAAATTATTTAGCTTATCTAATTTAGTGCTTGAAGCATGCAGCCTAAGGAATGTAGAAGCTAAACATTGAATGCTCAGTTAGCGTTTTGCTCATAAAAGGAAGACAAAGTTGAAGATTGCGAGCAAGAGCCTCAAAATGTTCCAAGTCGTCAATATTATTTGTAAAATTTGGAGAAACGTTATGATGATCGTGCCAATGCATTCATACTGACGAGGCTGCCAAAGGCTGGTGAATGATAATGGGTGAAACTGATCAACTAAAACACTTCTAGATGCTAGGTAGTAATCGCATAAAAGAATACGATCTAAAGATAGGATTTAATAAATTCTGTTAGTCTAACCTTGTTAACCATGATGAACGCATAATATTATGCAGCTACATGCTTGAAATGCTCCGGCCAACTAGGTGTTTATGCCCTCTCATTGAGTACACCTCATTGAAACTCGTGGGCTAAAGCTAACTCACATTTGTAGTGGTGATGCAAATTCTCCAGGCGTGTAAGCCGCCTGAATGAGGAGCGTCTGGAAAGTCTACTTCATTGCAGCCATTAGAACTGAGGCGAAAAGCGAATGCAAATCGCTTTACAGGGTAGTTTTCAACTATTTTTGATGTGAGAAAAATGGACTTTATTTTTTGCGCTGTGTTCAATAATGCGCAGATAAATTATGACTCTATCTAATCATTTTATCAGTTCTGGAGTATAAAGGTTGAGGATGAGAAGACTAATCCCGTGTCGTTTGCACTCGAGTCTGCCACGTGTACGACAGGCATAAGAGAGTGAATGTTGCTAGTGGATTAGCAAAGCAATATGAAGTGGATGAAAGTGAATGAAGCAGAAATCCCCAGTTCTATGTGACATTCACATAGATTCTTGCGCAATGTTCTCACACAACTGAGTGCCAGGTAAGTCGTTGTGGTTGACCCAGACAGATGAGCCAAAGTGCGTCAAATGGTGGGTTTAGAGAGCTTCTAAGGGAGCTAGAGTGAAGCAAAGTTACATCACTGGCTATGTGGTTCAGCCGTTTATTTTAACATTATTGGAGAAAGACTCTACCATTGATAAATTGGATATATGTAGGCGTGGGACAGTTCGCATGGATTCGCAGTTAATGGGAAGAGGAGTGGTTTCGGTTGTCGAGTATACAGTGTAGAGTTGCCATTGCACCAAAAGTGTTAAAATACAAAGTAATTTCCATTAGAATTCTTAATAAACAAGGTACGTTTTGGTGCTCTCTCAAATATTTTACTGATCAAAGCTTACGTAGTGCAGCGGACAATTAGGAAGAGGAGATATTTTTTAAGAATTATAACCACTTCCAATCAGTCACAGTTTGCTTGCGCAGATTTTACTAAAAGCCATCAATAACTATGCTATTAGCAGTTTATTGAGCTGGAGTTCTTCTGAGAAAAGCGGAGTTAATGTCTTCGCCATCACATTGTTCGTTTACTTCAAGTCATTAGGTTTAAGAAGTATCTGCATTGACGGTAAGACATGTGAGCAGAGTGGAATCAGTTACAATTACTTAATGCTGTGAAAGCGACTTGGTAATGTAACGATGGCAGAAAAATTAAATAAGTAGAATGATATAAAAGGCCAAGTGAGCAGCAAATGATGAAACGTGTGCGTGAATTCAACAAGAGAGTCTTTATAACGCCAGGCTCAAACATGTGCCAAGTTGGCTGTTGCGGTTAAGCCAAAGATATGAACTTCTATGTGTCGTGTGAAGCGGTCAAAGTGAACTTAGCGATCATCGCGACGTAAACAAAACATCACCTTTATCAGCCTAGATGCAATTTTCAAAGTGGATTCTGCATCACTTCAAACAGTACGCAAACCACCTTGCACACTGCCCAAAGGTCCATTCCTTACATCAATATGCCATTGCGAGGCTGCGTATGATTGCAAATGACGTAAGACGTCATGCTCAATAATACCTAATTGACGTCGCTGATTGAATTCAAAGTGCTAGCAAATACGTGCTGAAAACAACCCTCGCCATTATGAGCGGGTACACCAAGTGAGGGATTGGTGTAGGCATTAATTCCTCACCTCAAGAACAGCAGACGCTGAGGTGGAGCCATGATGCGCTCCGCCGTCTTGCCGCACGAATGTTCTAGTTTAATTCAGCATAACAGACTATCACTACCTTGTCAGTTGCAGGTAAGTAAACTTGTGGAGACGAGCGTAATAAGCATACGCAGTAGGGCAAGATAACCTGACGCTCCCAATTTTGAGCTTTGCAGTAAAATTAGGGATATGATAGTCTGGAAGAAAGTAGTGCCGTTTTGACCATTTGATAATACCTCCGTTGCATTAAAAACCAAGTCGACATACCACACTCGTGTTGTCTGGCGTCACCTCGTGTTTCGGCTAGTGCTCAATCATGGTGCATTTGGTACTGTCCAAATTTCGATAGCCCTCATAAACAAGAGAAAGATGAAAAATGCTAGTAAATGCCATCGTGTCCACCACACGCTTTCTCCTTCAAGCGGTTGCAGTGATGAGAGTGGCCAGTATCCACAACCTGGCCGCCACGTGCAGCGAGAAGGGGAAGCATGGCGCGACCTCCTTTCCAGCATGTGATAACACGGACTCATTCAATTACAGTAGGATACCCGCATACAATAAAGCGAATGCTGTGCATTGAATGCCCTTTTGTTTAAGAGAGCACACAAAGTAGAATGGCAGTGTGATCGACAGTTAAGTTAAATAAAATCCGCCTAAGGTAGCTATGGGGAGAGACCAAGCTTGCGTGTTCAATTCTTCCAAGCTTTATCTGCCTCATCTCATTTAATTTGGTCTTAAAATGTGGGCGTCTGGTCAGTAGCCTGCTTTGTCTCTCTAGATTTTTACGAATCTCTCCCATACACAAAGGTGATTCTGCAGATGAAACCAATATGCACGAATCAGTGATGCAGTAGTTAGTAATGCTGGTGGATTAACAAATTAATCCGAAGTAGATGAATGTGAATAGAGCAGAAATTTCAAATTCTATGTGACTTTCACATAGATTCTTGCACAATGCTCTCACTCAACTGAGCGCCAGATAGGTCTTTGTGGTTGACCCAGATGGATGAGCTAAAGTGCGCCAAATGGTGGGTTCAGAGAAGCTTCTAAGAAAGTCATAGTGAAACAAATTACCCCACTGGTTTTGTGGTTCAGCCAAGAATTTCACCACGGTGGAGTAAGCCTCATTAAATATGAATTGGAGCAAAAATCTCAGGACTACATTGGGGGGATAAAAGACCATGCAAATTTTAAGGGATGTGTAGGTGATGGGAACCCAGTGCCTTGTCGGCTCTACGTTCCACAGGTTTGCAACATGCAGTAGTTGCGATTTGACTAGGAGTTGCAAAATTTAAAGTTACATTGATCAAATTTCGGAGACCGAAACACGACCTGAGAAGACTTTGGATATTATATCTATCATTTGTCATTTAGAAGAGCGATGCGAGTGAGAAGGAAAGGTGCCTACGTTCAATCTCAACCATTTAATCGCTTTATGTGCAAATTTGATTGGGAAAAATGGCTTCCCAACCATTTACTTAATAATCACGTACAGAGGAGCATTGTGCGGTTTAAGAATCAAAGGAATTGCAATGCGCTTGCTAGCATGGCACGTTAATGCAGACCAAATCAGCCTAACTTGCATGATAAGGGTGTGGACGATATGTGGCGTGAAAGAAGGCGGTGCCATATGCCATGCTGTACGAGTTGTGATCTTATTACTGCAAGTGGCATCACCCAGTCATGTGATCCACCCTTTCGTGACTACGATTATGGCCACCCAGCCTATGCGATTTAACGCCACTGTATTGTTTGTTGTCTTCCGAGGTCTTAGGTGCGTTTTAACAACCTCACGGAAATCCATGCCATGATAAACGAAATTGAAAGCACTACCAGTAAAACGTTTTACCATTATTCAATAAACGATTGTAATTAATTTCCATAAAAACAAGAACTTTTGCATTCTACATAGATAGAGCCCTTTTGCACATCAATGATAACATGCCTGAAGTTTGGAGTTAAATCCAACCACTCAACCCATCACGGATTGCACCCCGTAAGCTTAACAAAT
This sequence comes from Taenia hydatigena, assembly GCA_036345935.2. Taxonomy (NCBI): domain Eukaryota; kingdom Metazoa; phylum Platyhelminthes; class Cestoda; order Cyclophyllidea; family Taeniidae; genus Taenia; species Taenia hydatigena. The sequence goes on along the minus strand of JADWOT020001293.1, from coordinate 13,254 downwards.
GCGCATATTAGGTCAACACCAAGGTGGCTCATAGGCTCATTTGAATGTGGATTAGAGCTATAAATGCGTTACGATTTGTGAGGGCAACCTATTCAACATGCTGAAGGCGGTTCTTCAATTCAGCCTCGTGGTATTGTCGATCACCCTATGGCCTGCTAGTAGCGATGCAGGAAGTGGTATGTTCTTTTCAAATATATCACTCTGATAACTATGCGTAAATAGGCGCTTGACAAGCAGTAACACTTTCTTGATGAATCAGTCCCCTTCATTGTCTTCACGCATCATTTTTAGCATTCGCTCATTTCGCAGTAGTCCTGAGCCCATTCCCTACCGGAGTTGTGAGATGCATGAAAGGTTGCCGTTATAGGTGCTATATTTCCACAAATTTGTAGCTCTGACATAAGACTGCGTATCAGTAAAAATGAGGTCTACTAATTATTACTTTATGTGGCACACCCACTGCCTAAGTCAGACTGGATGATGGAATGCTTTTTGTGATTAATTGTATGCTAAAGCTCTAATACATTCGCTCAACAATGGACCTCTCTTGCTTTTTTGAATTGCCAGTGACAAAAAGGTCAAGCGCTGCAGTGTCCAAACTTCCGCCTACCTTCCAATGGAGCCAAATTGGTCCCCATTTCATTGAGTTAAGCTGGAATGTTACCCAATTGGGTAAATGGTACGCAAACATAATTAAGCTCTCTGCGACGGGAATTTCTTACCACTTTGATGAGCTAGAAACTACAGAATTCATACATGGAAGCATTACTCTTGGGAACCTGAGGCCCAATACGCCCTACAAAATGACTGTGAAAGTATTAAAAATAGCTAGGTTCCTTAGGACCTACACCGATGTTGTTACCACAGCGCCCGAGGTAAGCCTGCGCACGCAGTTCAAATACATAACTTCACATTTTATTCGGTTGTTGCATATTCCGTAGCAAGTCGTGAAAGCGGATTGTAATTTTATTTCTATGCTTCAGCTAGTGATGCTTATTGCATCACATCTCTTAGTAGCTTTACACGCATGTATTTTGCATTATCCTTAGCACCAGAAATTGCTTCCTTGACCCACAGGCCCTCTGAAAAAGGAGCGTAAGTTAGTGCAAATATTCAGAAACATTGTCTGCTGTGGAATTAACCAAAGCCCATTACTTGCTATCATCAAAATAATCTTTTCTCACTGCAGGCTGCTGCGGTAAAGGATGTGTGCCAGTCGACCCTCATTCGCTTCTACCCAACGACAATGTGTCATCACATATTTAATGACGGTATAATCACTAACACAAGTTTCTATATTGCTTGCTTCATTCCTCTTACTTTTGCTTAAATAATAAAGCCGTGGTGATGGTTACCTCTTGAGTTGGTGGGTATATAATAGCTGGTATTCGGCTGGTTACAGTTGTAAGTAACCCCGTGCAAAGGAGGCTTCGTACTTGCACGCAAGCTTGTCTCTCACACTGCAACGGCCGCATGACTCGGGTGTTTGGCTTCTCCGTACAAAAGAGATGAACTTAGCAGCGTGTAGGTAAAAGTCAAATCACCAAAGGATTTGGTTTGGCAAAGTTATCATGCCGATATCTTCCGCAAACACAAATACCGCTGAACTAAGATTAGCCATTCTCACTGCGCCACGTCTTGATAATCAAAACAATTTCCTTTTTCACTTGCACCATTACCACAAATGTGCTGTTTCGAGACGGTTGTGTTCCTACCGAACTGCACTTAACACAGGATATTTACAGGAAATGGTTAAAAAGCGTTCATAACTTGATGAGATTGAAGCATTTGCCCAGTGAATAAGCACAAATATCACACCAAAGCGACCCATGTAACATGAAAGGTGTTAGAGGGTGAAGGAGTTCTCATTGCTGCTATAGGCATATTGAACTTGTTCATACCTTGACTTACATGTCAACTCCCACATTTTGTAAGGCATTTAGAAATATGTGTCTGTGTGTACTGCTTCAGAATGAGCCCCAAGTGAGGGAAGCAGACGAGGGAATCTTGTGCCTTTTTTATCTAAACCAAACATTAGTCTTAATTCCCAATATCTTTAGCATACCAACATCCATGCAATGCCATGCAGGTTTGTTTCGTTGTAGATGAATGTTCAATAGTACGGCTTGAGAAGCAGTAGGCTATTAGTAAAAACCGTATGGAGAGAGTCAGCCAAACACCTAAGCCTACTTAATGAGCAATGTGAACCTTGGCATGGGCTATTATGCATGTTGATGCTGTCTAACACCTCATTGTATCATCACCAAGCAGGTTCCTTACCCGGTATCAAGCTAAAACCTGATCGAGGCGTATTTTGGTGCCGCTTGGGGGAAAATTAATGGTGGGAGCTTAACAACTCAGATGTCACTGCATAACTTGCCTAGTCTCCAAGCAGCTGGCGTTTATCTTCCCTGTAAAAGGGGACGCTGTCGCTGCTAGACAGCTATATTCATCTTTAGGAGATTGCGTCTATTACGCTCTTAGGTGCGAACAGACCCCAGATAGTTTAAGGGATGCTTGCCACTGACAAACACTGGCCATCATCAGTCCACAATTTATTCCTTTTAATTAGGATAGTACCGCCCACTTTACGAGTTTATTCAGAATCAGAAACATGGAGGCTGCTCCGTCAAAGCCGCAGGGTCCCGTTTCCAAAGCTGATTTCGATTGACACGCCCATGTCACTTATGCTTGCATTATGCCTCTATGAACTGAATGGCAAAATATATCGTCTCATCATCCTTCCACAACAGACCATCAGTGTTTGAGTCTTGCTTCAGCAAAAACAAACAATTTGTTAATGGCAGGGGCAGCTTACCTTAAATGACGTACAACAAAAAGCCTTTTCCAATCTGGCCTATTCCAGTGTAAGCATAGAGGATGACCAATTTGTGCTGAAATGTAAACGTGAACGAGCAATATCTGCAAGACGAATTTACCCCGGAAAAGAAATCCATTCTTAAAATGTGGCAATTAAAACTATCTATTAATCATTGCTAAGAATGTGAGCTTGAATGTTAACTTCCATGCTCAACTGCTGCTGAGCAGCATTTCGGTAGTGTTACTATTCAGGTTTAATGCTAGTAGAACTGACGAGTTGGATGCCGAAGGAAGGCCACGTGCGATGAAATGAAGCTGTGATGGTAGATGTGCGTCTCACTTCTTCGCAATGAAATGAAGACCATAATTCAAGCGCGCAAAAAGGCATTTAGCTACGAAGTGGAGGAGAGCCTATTTGCTTGGAACATGGAGGAAAAGTAAAGAAGAGCAGCTAGAATGCGTGAAGAGGTGCATAGCAAAGAGCGATTAAGGAAATTGGATATTGAAGGGCACAATTGATAATTATGGACGATAAATTCGGTAAGTAAGAAAACTGTGCCAGCGAATGAACCAGCTGTTGACCACGAAATCTAGAAGGTTCCGCATAATTGAAGGTACGATCGGAAAGCAAATTTTTGTCGCCAGTATGCCACCTACGTACCCCAAATCCATCAATGTCTATTTATTTTCACTCTTGCGACATGAATTGTATGCTATCATTGATGTGCAAAAGGGCTCTATCTATGTAGAATGCAAAAGTTCTTGTTTTTATGGAAATTAATTACAATCGTTTATTGAATAATGGTAAAACGTTTTACTGGTAGTGCTTTCAATTTCGTTTATCATGGCATGGATTTCCGTGAGGTTGTTAAAACGCACCTAAGACCTCGGAAGACAACAAACAATACAGTGGCGTTAAATCGCATAGGCTGGGTGGCCATAATCGTAGTCACGAAAGGGTGGATCACATGACTGGGTGATGCCACTTGCAGTAATAAGATCACAACTCGTACAGCATGGCATATGGCACCGCCTTCTTTCACGCCACATATCGTCCACACCCTTATCATGCAAGTTAGGCTGATTTGGTCTGCATTAACGTGCCATGCTAGCAAGCGCATTGCAATTCCTTTGATTCTTAAACCGCACAATGCTCCTCTGTACGTGATTATTAAGTAAATGGTTGGGAAGCCATTTTTCCCAATCAAATTTGCACATAAAGCGATTAAATGGTTGAGATTGAACGTAGGCACCTTTCCTTCTCACTCACATCGCTCTTCTAAATGACAAATGATAGATATAATATCCAAAGTCTTCTCAGGTCGTGTTTCGGTCTCCGAAATTTGATCAATGTAACTTTAAATTTTGCAACTCCTAGTCAAATCGCAACTACTGCATGTTGCAAACCTGTGGAACGTAGAGCCGACAAGGCACTGGGTTCCCGTCACCTACACATCCCTTAAAATTTGCATGGTCTTTTATCCCCCCAATGTAGTCCTGAGATTTTTGCTCCAATTCATATTTAATGAGGCTTACTCCACCGTGGTGAAATTCTTGGCTGAACCACAAAACCAGTGGAGTAATTTGTTTCACTATGACTTTCTTAGAAGCTTCTCTGAACCCACCATTTGGCGCACTTTAGCTCATCCATCTGGGTCAACCACAAAGACCTATCTGGCGCTCAGTTGAGTGAGAGCATTGTGCAAGAATCTATGTGAAAGTCACATAGAATTTGAAATTTCTGCTCTATTCACATTCATCTACTTCGGATTAATTTGTTAATCCACCAGCATTACTAACTACTGCATCACTGATTCGTGCATATTGGTTTCATCTGCAGAATCACCTTTGTGTATGGGAGAGATTCGTAAAAATCTAGAGAGACAAAGCAGGCTACTGACCAGACGCCCACATTTTAAGACCAAATTAAATGAGATGAGGCAGATAAAGCTTGGAAGAATTGAACACGCAAGCTTGGTCTCTCCCCATAGCTACCTTAGGCGGATTTTATTTAACTTAACTGTCGATCACACTGCCATTCTACTTTGTGTGCTCTCTTAAACAAAAGGGCATTCAATGCACAGCATTCGCTTTATTGTATGCGGGTATCCTACTGTAATTGAATGAGTCCGTGTTATCACATGCTGGAAAGGAGGTCGCGCCATGCTTCCCCTTCTCGCTGCACGTGGCGGCCAGGTTGTGGATACTGGCCACTCTCATCACTGCAACCGCTTGAAGGAGAAAGCGTGTGGTGGACACGATGGTATTTACTAGCATTTTTCATCTTTCTCTTGTTTATGAGGGCTATCGAAATTTGGACAGTACCAAATGCACCATGATTGAGCACTAGCCGAAACACGAGGTGACGCCAGACAACACGAGTGTGGTATGTCGACTTGGTTTTTAATGCAACGGAGGTATTATCAAATGGTCAAAACGGCACTACTTTCTTCCAGACTATCATATCCCTAATTTTACTGCAAAGCTCAAAATTGGGAGCGTCAGGTTATCTTGCCCTACTGCGTATGCTTATTACGCTCGTCTCCACAAGTTTACTTACCTGCAACTGACAAGGTAGTGATAGTCTGTTATGCTGAATTAAACTAGAACATTCGTGCGGCAAGACGGCGGAGCGCATCATGGCTCCACCTCAGCGTCTGCTGTTCTTGAGGTGAGGAATTAATGCCTACACCAATCCCTCACTTGGTGTACCCGCTCATAATGGCGAGGGTTGTTTTCAGCACGTATTTGCTAGCACTTTGAATTCAATCAGCGACGTCAATTAGGTATTATTGAGCATGACGTCTTACGTCTTTTGCAATCATACGCAGCCTCGCAATGGCATATTGATGTAAGGAATGGACCTTTGGGCAGTGTGCAAGGTGGTTTGCGTACTGTTTGAAGTGATGCAGAATCCACTTTGAAAATTGCATCTAGGCTGATAAAGGTGATGTTTTGTTTACGTCGCGATGATCGCTAAGTTCACTTTGACCGCTTCACACGACACATAGAAGTTCATATCTTTGGCTTAACCGCAACAGCCAACTTGGCACATGTTTGAGCCTGGCGTTATAAAGACTCTCTTGTTGAATTCCCGCACACGTTTCATCATTTGCTGCTCACTTGGCCTTTTATATCATTCTACTTATTTAATTTTTTCTGCCATCGTTACATTACCAAGTCGCTTTCACAGCATTAAGTAATTGTAACTGATTCCACTCTGCTCACATGTCTTACCGTCAATGCAGATACTTCTTAAACCTAATGACTTGGAGTAAACGAACAATGTGATGGCGAAGACATTAACTCCGCTTTTCTCAGAAGAACTCCAGCTCAATAAACTGCTAATAGCATAGTTATTGATGGCTTTTTAGTAAAATCTGCGCAAGCAAACTGTGACTGATTGGAAGTGGTTATAATTCTTAAAAAATATCTCCTCTTCCTAATTGTCCGCTGCACTACGTAAGCTTTGATCAGTAAAATATTTGAGAGAGCACCAAAACGTACCTTGTTTATTAAGAATTCAAATGGAAATTACTTTGTATTTTAACACTTTTGGTGCAATGGCAACTCTACACTGCATACTCGACAACCGAAACCACTCCTCTTCCCATTAACTGCGAATCCATGCGAACTGTCCCACGCCTACATATATCCAATTTATCAATGGTAGAGTCTTTCTCCAATAATGTTAAAATAAACGGCTGAACCACATAGCCAGTGATGTGACTTTGCTTCACTCTAGCTCCCTTAGAAGCTCTCTAAACCCACCATTTGACGCACTTTGGCTCATCTGTCTGGGTCAACCACAACGACTTACCTGGCACTCAGTTGTGTGAGAACATTGCGCAAGAATCTATGTGAATGTCACATAGAACTGGGGATTTCTGCTTCATTCACTTTCATCCACTTCATATTGCTTTGCTAATCCACTAGCAACACAAGTAGCATTAAACCACTTTGGAACAATTTCAAGTATGCTTGGGGGACCAGCAAAGTGTATGATTAAGGTTGCATTTGTCTTGGCATCACCATGCAAAATGTCAGTTATTGGAATCAAATCTGACCTTGCAACTTCTTTTTGCCAACACTGTGAGCCTTAGTAAGAGATCAAGGTCCATTGACAGGAAGGAAATACATCTTTCCTCCATCATATTAACACTTCTATCCCCTGCTCTTGCCGCAACAAACCACTGCATTAGTTTTTCGCATCTACTTCTGGCACTTGGCGTTCTATTGTTAGCTTCAAGCTCATTCTGAAGCAGCGAACACGGACACGCACTCAAAAATGCCTCGCACAGTAACCTTCATTCTTTTGGCCCATATTCATTCAGTTTTTTCGATGTATCTTGATATGATGACCATGTTCTTCACACTAAAATATTACTAGACGCTACGTCAAGTTAAGCAATTGAAAAGGTTTTATTTTTCCATGACAGGGATGAAACCATTTTCGTGCATTCCCTGTAGGTGTGGCTACCGGTTATTCTCTTGCCTCTAAAGCCGCAAGAATAGATTTAAGCCTCCGCATGTTGTGATAAAGGCTTTTCATTTTTATAGCCATGCATTAAACTCTGCTTGGTTTACCATCTTATGCAGTAATCCGAAGGATGTTTAATGTTGTAAAATGGATAAGTTGCTCATCTGCTCGCTCTCTTGTTAACTAAGAAATCGAATCTTGAATTGCACGACCGTGCTCGCTCAGAAATACTTCCGTGAGTTGATGGGGTACCCGTTTAATGAAACAGGGTAGAAAATAGAGCAGTAGTACTATGCTAGCAAAAGAGGACTTGGCTCAGCGCAGAAATACGTGAGTCTATTTAGACATTCGAAATAGACTTCTATGGCAGCGATGCAGACCTCTGTTGCTGTCATTTTAGCCCACTTCTTTTCCAGCTTCTTTGATAATTCTTTACTACATTAGCTATTCTAATGCCAAATGCAGCAAGCATCAGTAATTTCTTTAGAGATACATTGGTTGGCTTACTCATCTCAACAATGACCGCCAGAGCCTTTGCTCGTGCTTTCACTACATTGTGAGTGAATAGCGCTGAGTGTCTAAATATTTCTGACCTCCTCCTGCGAAGGCTTTGAAGAGTTCACAGCGATGTCCTGTGGTAGGAAGAAATACTAATCTGTAAACTAAAAGGGGGCCTTTTTGCTCCTAACGCAGTATCGAATCACCTCCACTGACGCATCTTCCATTCCATGCAGTTTCGTCCGCTAGAAAACTTCATGCATTATTATGCCAAATGCGTAGACATCACCCAACTTAATTCCAACCAATGCCACCATCCCATTGCGCAGTAGCTCAGGCACTGTCCACAATTTTCTATGGATAAGACGCAATTGCAAATGGTAATAAATGCAATCATAATTCAGGTTTGATTAAGGGGCAACAGCCTGTTAATTCGTAGATTCCGAGGACTCAAATATCGGCAACTAATGCCGCAATTGTTTGATTCTAGGTGATCGCTGATGAGGTACTCCATCTCTTTGGAATGACATATTAAAGGCAGTAGTTTTACTCATTAGAGCGAAGAGCTTCGCTCCAATGTCCTAATTTAGTATCTACTTACCCTAACAAAGTCAGGCATGAGAGCGAGAGAACTTTATTCAAACAAAATTCGTTTCGTAAGGTGCACAATTGTGGACCTCAGTTATGGTCCGGTCTTGAGGAAATGCCGGCTTCATTGCCATGCAGCCGACTGTTGATGGACTCAAGACTCTCCGCTCCCAATTTCATCTCGTTTTTATCAAGGTTGTGTCCTCTCCTGCTCACTGTTATCCAAGTTCACTAATAAATCGAATGCTGACTTTGCTTATAATTGATCCTACCAGCATGAAATTGTAAAGACAAGTCCCAAAAAAGGCTGACGTTTCGCTAGATAAATACTTGTAAGTTATTTGGTGTCTTTGCCTTGCCTATAAGCTAAAAGCTTAATTAAATCTCTTTGCCCTACAAATTTTAAACGCCTTTAAAGTTAGTGTTAAAAAATACTGAGAATAATGAGATGGCTATTTCGACTCTGCCGTAATTGTAGTTGGCCTCGGAAAACAGAAGGGTGCTCATCAAGCACTGTTCCCTTGCACACGCGACGGAGTTCTTATGAAATGCGTATTTTGCCAGGCGACTTCCTTAACCAAAATTAACTCACTGAGCGGGATTCGAGATTGGCTTTCTGGTGGAAAGGATAATAACTTTACTGCTGGTCCTAATTTGCATTGTGACTGGCAAGCTAATCAACCATGCTAGTGCCATATTTCTGACGCATTTATAAGTTCATGAATTTAAGCTAGCATCATTGGTTTTAACTAAACCTGACACTTTCTTAGCTTTGGGCTGGGCTGTACACTGCGCTCTCATTAATCAGATGTGAAGAGTCACTTTGCTGAGGCTATTCGTATTCCCGGGCATATTCATTGCGCGCTCATTATTATAATCGGCTCTTGCAAATGCTGGTGATGCGATAAAATGATGCAGAAAAACAAGTTTGCCAATAATCCATAAGCGTGAATGAATTCTTTAACATTACCATAAGACCTACGAATTTCAAATGCTTCAATCATGCTTTCGATTGAAGAATATCGCATTTTATATAAAACTTTCTTTCCAAACATTTGCTTTATTCTACCTTCAGCGGAATTTTTCCTTTGTTTGTTAACCCATATAATAATTTTGGGTTAATAAAGCACCAGCAAATCAAATTATTGGCCTTACAGGGTGGATTGGTAAATGTGTTTGGCTTTTGTGATTTTTACGTTTGAGCACTGCATGACTGTGACAATGCCGTGACCCACAGGACAGATCGCCATTTGTAAAGGCGAATAATGCAGCTCAAAAAATAACTCATCTCAAGCATGACTTCGCCTTTACTGAGAAGCAAGCAATTTGACCAACAGTTTTCAATAAAAGTTCTATTTTCCATGATCTCCTGGCGCTACAAGTTGCGAAAGCTGAAACTGCTATTAAACCTAGTCCGTAACTATATCAGACGCGCCGACAAATGTGCAAATTATTTCATTCGCATGAGCCAAAATTACAGATCTGCACTGAGTTATTGGCTGATGGGGGCAGGACTATCCTGACTAGGTTGAAGAATAGGAACCGAGTACAATCGTATGAATATGTAAAGAAAAAAAGGAATGTTAGGTAAGGAAGAGGAAGGAGAAACAGTTACATTAACAGACAAAATGTCTAGACTCGAAGCAATGTCGTATTGTCACTAAAAGCGTTCCATACATCCCCATACATTAACCCATTCACCCACTTGCGCACTCGTTCAGCTTTTTTGTGAAGATGCCTTCGCGAATTGATATCCAAGCGTAAAATCAAACAAAACTATTTAATAATTTAGTGTTACTACGATGCTTCTGCTTTATTTGGATGCATACGCAACAGCCTTCTTAAATTAAAGGAATCGTGATAGTCTGCTGTTTATGAGGAGCAGTTATTTCTTTAATGCTAAGCAAATAAGGTACCGAAGGAGGCGATTGGGACTGCATTACTAATTGAACGCGATACCACTGTCCTTTTCCTTTCTAAGTAGACAATGTGGAAGAGATAATAAGACACTTTGTATGTAGGACAACATAAGCGTGTACTGTGTAACCATGGGAATGATTTATTCACAACAACGATTCATGACACATAGGTATCCATGAAGTACAAATTGGAAGAAGTTTTCATCACTTCATTGCGGTTAAAAGTGTGGATATCTGCATACTACAGAGCCTGGAGGGTAATTACGCATTGGAACCGATCAATGTTGCACTGATAAAAGTATGCGTGGATTGATAATTAAATATTGTTTAGGTGCAATCGAAGGAGCATAAGATGAAAGCGGCATTGTAAAGTAAATCATGTCCCCTGGTACATCGAGCGGCGATCTAGCATGATCGAAACTAGTGAATTTATCCTGCGCGTAGGTGGGCTTGTAGTCGTAGAAATTGAGGGACTTCAGCGTGGATAGATCAGAGTAGATCGAATGAAAGTTAAATGCGCTAACATGCGGTGTAGCATAGGAGAAGGAAGATGAAGGTAATGGCAGTGTTGAAGGGAAGGTGTAGCTCAGATTATTGGCTGAATGTGCCTTGAGGGCGAATGATGAGGTGGTGGAGTGTGGGGCGCAGATCGAAGTGGGCCTTGAATGGAGTGCATTGCGCTGGTGCCTTTTCGACTTTCAATTTACCCGTTTGTGTCGGATGCTATCTACCCCCAACTTTGGTCTAAAGCGTGCAAATTAAAGAGGATTTTAAAATGACCAGCACCAAAAGAGGTTCATGTATGAGTCAAAATCCACCTGACGTCGCTCTTTGGAGGTTTCTGCCAACGCAAGCGATGCGCATGCATCTCCAGTCACAAGATTTGCAAAATAACTAACGTGAAAACGATTCGATGAACATAGACGAAGCGACTTGACTAAAAGTCACAGCACCTGGACACATAATCATTAATTTATTCAACTACTGCAGATTATTTGATTGCGCCATGTTCACGCAGCTTCCGTGATTTCTGGTCACCACTGCAAGGACTTAGTGAAAAATGGCGTGGGCTAAACGCGACTACTCTAGATTGTTTGCATCATACCCATGGAACTGAGCAGTACCACTTCCCCTTAGCCCATTTGGGAACACACGCTTTGTTTTCGCAGCATTTCGGTTGCTGTACATCTCTTTACTCCCTCCAAAAATGATGCTGAGCCAGAGCTTTAGTTAAAACATGTAGATCATTAGTCTGCACTTCCAAACTAGCTTTGGCCTTCTTTACAGCTCTAATGGTCTGATTATTAAAACCAAGTGGTTCCTAAAGTACCGGATCTCAGTATACATCTTGTTAATTCTTTTATCAATCACTTAGTATCATGTTTCACTGGTTTCTACTTGAAGTTGCTTAGAAAACACGATATTTGAGTAGCTACACTACACCTCTGCTGAGCCAGATTCGTCCCAAGTAAACTATTTTTATACTAATTCGCTCCCTCCTGGTACCACAAATGCTTCCTAAGAGAAAAATGATGAGCAAAATACTCCCTAACTTAATTGGTCTATTTTTTGCGCAAACTTTGCATTCGCGTTGACATCACTCCTTGACATTTTTAAGTACCACCACAGGGAGTCGCATGCAATCAATCTGGGTGAAACTTTTCGAGCCAATTTGATTTACGTGACGTTATCCATAAATTACACAATGATGCATGCTTATCCACATTTCAAAATGCAAAAAGGCCTTGGCTTGTGAAAACATTACATAAAATGCATTTTAGGGCGAACGGTGCTGTTCGCAAACATTGTTTTTCCAATCCTATACAAATTGAATATTATTGTTTATCTAATGAATCAGCTACTCTCAATCTCTTGAAGCTGGTCAATACATCCCTTTTTCTGTGAGGAGTCTCCATTTTGATATTAAAATCTGATTTCGTTGCGATGTGACAGCCAAATTTGCTTTTTTTTTCCTTTTAAAAATTGTGTCGATCAGTTGCTTCGTTATTCGCCAAGACGAAATTATTAATCTTTAAGCCGACTGACTTTAGACGACGTAGTGGGCAAAAGACCATCCGCACTGTAGCCACTTTGATGTTAACCCTACAAGAATAAGTGTATTCCTTTAATATTTGCGCGTAAAATTTGTCTGCAGCTGCTGACACTGTGAGCACAGCCAAGGCGTACATGTGGATTTAAAGAACCAATCCAAAAAATTTAACAGATTGAAATATTCGTTTTCATCTACTAAAATAGTGCAGCTGGAGGCGTATTTTGCAGGTAGTTGTGCTTGCTAATTTGTACGCCGAATGCACCATTTCTTTATCAAGTGCAGAACGCGTTGCTAATTTTCTCTCGTCTGCGATGAAAAGATTGCGAATAAAGCTAATGTTCGGTTCGTTTACATTTAGACATAGAGGCCCTCACATGCTTGTAAGCGTTTTTATAATGCACCAGCTGATGGTAGCATCTCTATTTATTACTAAGTAAGGCAAAGTTTTGGCTTCTACAACTAAGACATGTAATGTTGCAGTGCACGAAAATTTGGCGAGGCAGTGGTGACGCCAGCAAGACAAAGTATTACGAACTCATGCTAAGTGCATGATGCGCATATTACCTGTTCAAATTTGCTCCACAGCAGTTTTTTATTACATTATGCCACATTTAGCATGCGTAGGGTTAGTTTTGCAACTTGAAGCCTTCTCCTCCTCGATGACTCATCTGTTGATAGCACTGCCGATGCACCGATTAAAAACAGCACCTGAACTAAAAAACGCCGCATGGTCTTAGTGCCGACCGCCAGTCTTGATCTTTTTGATTCTTCATCTGGCAGACATACCTTAGCTTTCCGATTTCTGCTAAAACAATTTCATTAAGCTCAAGGTTAGGGTAAAAGTCCTTATCCGTATAGGTCAGTCGTTGAGTATAGGTCGCCTGCAGATTGCCTTT